>JABBOT010000006.1:15612563-15878390 GCA_016165875.1 Acanthopleura granulata
GATAGATGAGAGACCGAAACTCCAATACCTTAAGGAGTGCACTGAATCGTTTGCACGAGATGGTCAAAACTTTTTCAAATCCCAAGGGTTTAAGTAAAGGGGCAGATAACTGTGTATCTAAAATGCTCACTTCGTTTGCTATTACACTACACAAAGTCAGTGTACAACATCTTGTGCTTTTTTCATGGATTACGGTCTTATGTAAGACCATAGAAAATAAAATACATAAACATACCACTCTCTGGTAGCACCCGTACCTCGAACATCACGAGATCTTTCGACTAAAAAAATAGAGACATCCACAAAGGGGACTGTGGCTGATGAACCCACGATAGAAATCACATAAAAATCAACATTGTGCAGACAAAGACAAGAACAGGACGAATTGGGTTTGATTGAGGTGAACATTAAATAACCAGTACTCCAACATGAGTATAAACTTAAATGCGTATCATCTACACGTGAAAATCGCATTATTCATCTCCAGTGTGTACCTGAACGAACACATCACGTGACCCTTTTACGAACTGGCGTCTGCATTGTGTGGGAGGCCTACACTACAGTATATTTGTCACATTGTTGAAAATTGGAAACATGTCACAAAGTCAAATATGCATGCCACTTTTGAAAGAATGGCGGAAGTTGTGCATTACACATTATGTTGAACAAAATAGATTCATATGGCATAAAACACTATTTTGTGCATGTTTCATACAAGCTGACCCACAGTATTTGTTTACAACGTTGTTTAAAAGGTTGAAAATATCATTAACTATAGTAAGAGTGGTTCTTGACCTTTAAATGACTTTCATTTATATCATTATATATGATTTTTTATATGCATCCGCAGAGAACAAGGTTTACTATTAGTGTTCATATTAAAGGAACCCCCTACTAAGGAATCCCCCGACGAGCAACGTATTTTAGGGTGATGTGATTACAGCGATAGCATTAAGTGGTGAAGAAAACATTTAATATGCTAATTTGAAGATATAAAGAAACGACTAGCACATTGTCCGCGGACTTGGGAAAGTTGTACAACTCTCAGTGAATTTAGGAGCAACACTTTCCATTGCTTGATAGAGGCTCCCAACTTCACGCATCCATCTACTGAACATAAATTTCCCCGCGGAGCCGGTAGAGCAAATTGCACTTAAAGTTTAGAGAAAACATGATTGACCTTCAAGATGAAAATCCTCAGATGCACAGGGCCACGAGGAAAATATTCTCAGGACATGCTGATAAATCCATTCGACTGAAATAGTAGGCGACATGATTATATATGTCTCTGCGTCGATTGATGTTAATATTAATTCAAAATTGTCGTTTTCCATAAGCCCAGCGTCCATCGTCATTCAGTTTAGGGAAATACAAATGGTCTACAAGCTAATATATCCGATCTCGCACACTTGCAGCAGTCGTCAATCGTTTCTTCATTATCCACACTGTGATGTCCCTTGATCTCTGAGTTCGGTGCCCGTTTGGAAATTCCTATCAGTGTCACCATAGTAGGACGCCATTAATCACCGTTTATTACTTTCAACAAATGTACACCGGCCATCAGTGCTATAGTCAAGACTTCAGTCAATCACCATAATGTATAGTCTTTCCTTCCAAACCGATTGTAATTTTAAACTATCACAGTTTGACTCTTTGTTTCACTCCATCAGCGGTATGTCTCTTCAGATGACAGCGTGTAGAGTAAGGGTTTGCACCTGTCGTTCATGCAATTACCGCCGTTCATTGACTTTAACTCGTGGGTGTTTACAATAATGATTGAATTTAAATAGTTTGTTCCTGAAACTATAGTGACAGGGAAATAACAGAACATGATCATTTTTTACTTTACCACCTTCTACATTTTGTCTCGCCGTGTCTCTAGTCATGGCAAGTCAGGTTACCGATTATCTAGGAACTGAACGTTTTTTTTCCCTCTGTTCATGAAAATAAAGGTCTATCATCAATAGATTATCACTATAGTGTATGTTCTGAGATGTTGTACATCAATCAACTCTGGTTACCTGAGGTGGACCTCTTGCATCAGCTTCTCTCTTCGAACATAGAAAACATAGTAACCAATTTTCTAGCTACACAAAAGAAAAAGAAAAATCGTATGTCATTATCTGTCGTAATACATGCAAGCCTCCACATCACACGCAGACGCATCAAACCGTATATCATTGCCAGTCACAACACACGTAAGTTTCCACATCACCCGCAGGGGCATCAAACCGTATACCGTTACCTGTCGTAACCCATGCATAATCCATAATCGTACGAGTTTGCATACGCGAAGACCAACTCGATCCGATACGATCTACATGAGTCAGACCAATCTTAAATAATTTTGGTTAATTTTTCATAAATCTGACTTACCTTGTTACATATTTCTTTCTGATCTTACATATTTGTAGCTGATCTTACATATTTCTTGCCCATCTTACATAATATTCTGACTCTTCTTAATGGATCGGGCTACTTGATACAGGCTTTGTACGAGTACCGCAAACGATCTTAATTGATCATTGACTTCATGCAATCACATGAGTGCTAGTGGGTAATTTTTTTTCTTTGTTTGTGGCTGGAAAAATCTTGTGGCCATTGACCACGATCAAAAAGATGGCCACGTATCGCGGAGTTCGAAAGTACTTTTACTCCTGTCTCTGTTGTGAGTGGGCCTTTGGCAGAACAGTCTCTAAATAGCAAAAATCAACAAACGTCTCTTTCTGGTTTTTATATTTTTGCAGGTCGAGACAATTCACGAGTATTTAACTCTATAATACCACGGACGAGAATAATCTGCTCATTTTGCCATTGGTGGGGAGGTTCAGTGAGAATATGCAGGCTGTGTACATGCTGCTTCTGGTTACGCCAAACACATCGACAATATTCTAGGCCACATTTTGCTCCACGTGGGAAGTTTTGAAAATGGCCCTGATGAAATATAACCAGATGGAGCTAACAACGAGAATTAAAACTGCTTGCAGAAAAAGGAAATGTACATATATCCAACCATCATTGCACATTTCCAACAGCGTACTGAATCTGTGGAATCCGGAGGAGAGAATGCTCTGAATAGTTTGCAAAGCAAATACATGGCGGAGATCTGCAGGGTCATTGTAGAAATAAAAGTAGCGCCTTTAGGTTGTTAGAATTGGTTTACTGTACAAACATATACATATATATTTTCTTTATCTGTAATTTTACATCATGGTAATATATATTTTATTGATATATGTATTTGTACCTACACAGCACTTTGTTCAAGTAACTTCCCGATTGGAAGGGGTGTTAATAGGGTGCACCATATGCCGATACAGGTATAGGTGTTAGAATACACAAAGCTATGCGTAGAGCAATTCACATACCCGTTGGCAGTACAAAATGCGTACGTCTGCACAAATGTAATATAAACTGCTTACCTGTGCGCAACATGTATTGTGTACTGTATGCTTGAGTTTTACGTCTTACTCAACAACTTTACAGTTATATGACGACGTGGAGATCTTAGAATGTTTAAACACACTGCGTCTTCTTGTGGCAGGACAAGTCCAAAAATGCTGCCTCCATAGCACTGGAGCATCATGCCGAAGACAACAGATGAAACACCCCACCCAGTCACCCTGTGCTTATGTGTAATATATATACTTGTGCAGTGTACCTGTGTGTATAATATATATTCTTGTGGAGTGTAGATATGCGCATGTGTAATATATATACTTTTGCAGTGTACTTGTGGGTATGTGTAATATATATACTTGAGCAGTGTACCCTTGTGCACGCGTAATATATATACTTTTGCGGTGTGTCTGTTTGTATACGTAGTATATATATCACATAGTGTATACCACATAGTATATATGTGCAATATATATTCTTGTGCAGTGTACATGTGCGCAAGTGTAGTATATATACTTGTGTAGTGTACCTGTGCGCAAGTGTAGTATATATATCTGTGCAGTGTACTTGTGAGCATGTGTACCATATATACTTTTGCAATGTACCTGTGTGTATGTGTCATAGACATACCAGTGCAGTGTACCTGCACGCATGTGTAATAGATATACTTGTGCACTGTACCTGTGCGCATGTGTAATTTGTCCTACGCAATCTCCGTCTGTATCCTTATTTCATATACTGACAGGTATTGCATACAAACCCTAGAATAATAAATGCGTTTTATGTTGAATACGTCTTGTGACCGCTTAGGAGTACCCTTGCCACTAAACGGTCTCTAGACGTGTTCCTCATAAAATGCGTTTTATTTAGAATACTTCTAGGGAGCGCTTAGGAATACTCTAGCTACATAGCGGTCGCTAGACGTGTTCCACATAAAATGCAGTTTTCGGACCAACGTCTGCATGCAATATCTGTCAGTATATTAAATAAGCATACAAATGCTGGTCGCGTCGGATTAATGTGTAATATAATTAATGTGTAATATACACACAAAGAAGTAGTGCATTTCATAAACACGTAGGTAGTGTAATGGGCACTTCTGCCTATAGTATACAAAGCATACCTGTACGTACAAATAGTGTTATATACATACAAGAGCATAGTGAAACATGTAATGCTTGTGCTATGTCACATATAGAGAGCACCCGGCATAGGCTATGATTTATTTTTCACTTGACAAGGCTGTTTACATTGCGTAAGATGAAATGTATCTTGAGCCAGACGGCGCTTCCCTGGTGTTCTGGGATGACTTGAGTCTTCACCGCCAGATGGAGATAGCTACTTCGAATATTATCCTTCATCAAAAGTGAATACAGTAGCTTAGGAAACTTATATTTCGTCGTATGCAATAAATAATAATGCTTTCACAAATAAACTGCTTTGGGGTAATTTTTTATCTGACGTTTTATTGCTTATGGGACTCCAAAGGTAAGCACGTAATGTCACCAAGAGGTTCATGTGGTTGGAGCTTTGCGAAGGCAGTTAATTGCTAGCAATGTGAATGAGGAGTTGCGGTCAAAACCTTTGGTTTCATTTCTGTATTTTATTCGGCCATGAATCTAAGTAAACATGCTGTAAGAGACCTAACATTTCGTTCATGATGACGTTGATGAATTTGTTCATTGGAAGAACATTTCTTCTTTTTTTTTTAAGACAGAATGGCACACTGCGACAAGTGATGCAAGTTTCACAATCGAAATGGATACTTTATCACATTGCCTCTGAAAATTCCGTTTTGAAGAGGAGAACTTGTCAGTTATCTACTGTAGTCATGAGTAGTCTGGAGACATAGACTTAGACATTGCACACTGAATTCATAAATGAAAGGACGTATTTTAAGAAAAACTTCCAATAGGAACGAAATCACAAAACGAAATCAGGAATGAGAGCACCTGGCTTTCCTATTAACCTCTTCATGTGAATAAATTCTTTGTCAAGACATGTCTTCAACATCTACGCCGGCCTGTCAGAGTTCCTGGGACAACTGTTGCCAAAGCCTGTTTAACGACGCTAGCATGTGGCTTCACATATGCATGTGTGCGCATTTATCACATGAGCAGAGATGTATTTTAGGCGTACACAAGATGAAAGCTGAAGACCCAATCCCAATGCGGGCGGCAACAACAAGTACAAGCGCAACTACACTGTCGAGAAAATAGAACTTTGTTTAATCTGTAGTGTTGTCCCCAATGTTGTAGGCTTGTGGCGATGACAGCAGGACGACGTCGATGTCGTCGTGTGAAAATAGAACTGATTACATTTTGCCTGCGGCTGTTTTCCTGTCGCCGACAGTGGGGACATCATGTACTTGTGGTTGTTCCCCGGAGTGGGGATGGGCCTTTAGTGGTCAGCAGTGCATGGCTGATATGTTCTCCGTCTCTCACGAAACACTGATCACTTCGCCAAGGCTTATCATTCCAGAGCCAACAGAAAGCCTCAGAGAAGAGCGATGACGAGTGATAATCAGATTAACTGGATGATGACAGTTACGCAAGCCTTATCAGTTTCGTGCGACAACACATGCTGGCTTCCTATCCGGCCATACATGGGAAGGTCTGTCAGGAACCTGTGGATGGTCATGGGTTTCCCCCACGCCCTGCCCGGTTTTCCCTTATCGTAATGCTGGTTGCCGTCGTGTAAGTGAAATACTCTTGAGTATCGCGGAAAACATCAATCAAATAAAGCGCATGGAGGACTACTAGTATTGGGATGAATTGCTAGAAAAATTTTGCCAGCTCGATTGCTGTAATACCATAATTGAAATATCCGACACGCATTTGAAACAAAAATTGTCCAGTTCTGAAACAATTACACCTTTGCCCAAAAAGATCCGGTTTAAAAAACGCACTATTTATAACTGCTCATGTTTTTTTTTCTTCAAAACTGCACGAGTTTTATGTCATAAGTAGCCATTTTGATATCAAAACAGGCCAAAACCTTTTATGTCCTATGTACAAGAGGGTTGTACTTTTTCAGCGTCCATTTTGTCAAGGGTCATCCTGCAGCGAAACAAGGGAGTTCCGAAATGTGTACTTTGTACTGTGATACAGTTTGAATTTTTATGTATGTATGTTTTCTGGTGGTTTCATGTCGCACTTGACAATTTTTCAGTTATATTAGGACGAGGAATCCGTAGAATGTACATATACAGTGCCTTCTTGTGGCAGGGCGGTTCCAAACCGCCAAAGCGCTGCCGACACTGGAACATTATGCCAAACACATCAGACATGACACTCTACCCGATCAACTTACACTGACTAGATCACTTCCAACTTCAATGTAACTTATTCGGCTGTATTTGCGGAGAAATTAAATGCTAAATATCATATCCTACACTATGAGCTAACCTTTAATGTAACAGATTTACTTTGTACAGTCGTGTAGTGGTCTCCGCGGCTCAGTCGGCTAACAGTCGGTTATTTTAGCGCAGCGCAACGACCCTGTAGGCTCCCGCCAATACGGTCGCTGTGAGCAGAAGCTCAGCTAATGCTGGCTTCCTCTCCGATCGTACGTGGGAAGGTTTGCTACCAACCTGCGGGTGGTCGTGGGTTTCCACCGGGCTCTGCCCGATTTCCTTCCATCATAATGCTGACCACTGTCGTATAAGTGAACTATACTTGAGTACGGCGGAAAACACCCGGCTAATCAAGAAATAAATAAATACAGTCGTGTATTAAATACAATTACATAAATACCTTTAGAATATTCCTTGGAATGTGAATTATCCGTAAAACTTAGAATTTATCTGTTTGGTGTTTTACAACGTACGGAAGAATATTTCACTCTTTATGTCGAAGGCCAGCATTGTCGTGGGAGAAAACCGGGCGGAGCAAGGGAGAAACCCAGGACCATCCCAAAGTTGCTGGCGGACCGCCCCACGTACAACCAGACAAAGAACCAGCGCACTTGGCCTTGAAATCACACCGGAGGCGATGGTGAGATTTGATTTCATTATTGGACGAGTATTTTACGTCGAACTTAAGAAAATTTCGCAACCCACGACCCTCCGCAGGTTGCTGTTAGACATTCTCACGAAGTATGTATCGTGAATTGGGCATGAATTCACAGCGGCGGCATTGGTGAGATTTGATTTATTTATACATTAGCTTGGTGTTTTACGCCGTACACAAGAATATTTCCTTTGGGCGACGACGGCCACATTATGGTGGCAGGAAACTGGGCACATACTGAGGGAAACCCACGAACATCCGCAATTTGCTGGCGGATCAGCCCTCGTATTACCAGATTGTGTATTGTTGAGAGGCACCGAACTCAAGATGCAGCGCTTGGATGTTAACCACTCGGCCGCATAGGTCCTGTTAACTTTCTGTTAATGAGAAACACAGGAATTTTTTGTTTTTTAATTTGATTTGTTTTCATCCCAGTGGTCAAGAATTTTGCATTCTTACAATGCCGAACAGACGTCTAGGTGAAATATTAAGCGACTTCAATGGTGAAGGTTCTGGTGATCGCAGTGAGCTAGGGCTTTTCTGGATACAGTTTGCTTCAGGTGTCCAATTTACGCGCGTAGCGCCCCTCCGTGGCTCAGTCGGCTAACGAAGCTCAATGACCGACGCCTCTGAGCAATGGGGTCGCTGTGAGTTTAAGCCCAGCTGATGCTGGTTTCCTCTCCGACCGTACGTGGGAAGGTCTGACAGCAACCTGCGGATAATCGTAGATTGGCCGCGGGCTCTACCCGGTTTCCTTCCACCATAATGCTATCGTATAAGTGAAATATTCTTGACTAGGGCATAAAACACCAATCACACTCTCTTGCTGGAAATAAATAAATAAATTTACGCGCGTATTTTCAGGGAGAACTGCCGAATTGATTTCTGCTGTAATTTACAGAAAGTGACCACTCTAACGTCGTATCCTCTTGTGTCCAACAAAAAGATTAAAGCGGACATCTTTTAGTGATGTTGCACGTCGCAGTTCGATACACAGAGATGCTCGAAAGCGGCTCGATGTTGCCAATTTTAGGAGAGTTTTAATCAGAGTATACGAGAGACGCGTCATGGGGTCCCCGGTTTTTCTGTCAAATGGCGTGGGACTATCACATAGCCTGGTAAGAATTCCAGCCTATAGGTAGATGTATCAAGTAACCAAACACGTGGTAAAAATGCCTTTGGTCCTTAGCCATGTTAATGGTCATCTTCTCCAAATAACTAAGCTTGTTTATTTTGCTGTTTCTTGCTTCGATGAGAACGTCAAATCGTAAGTTTGGGAAACGAATTTTTGATGTACACGTTTACCAATGAGAGTTGTCTCCCCCATGAGACATACCCGCATGTCAGATTGTCACATATTATGTTGGTCCAGTTTGTCAATGTCGATGTTTCAACTTCTTATGATTTTCACCTAACACGGATATCATATGGTGGCCATCTGTGTGTGACTTTTCCGTGTGGTTTGGGTGTCCAGTCAAATGGTGTAAAATACACTGCACAGGATGTTGATCAATGCTACGCGAATCCACCTGGTGACAGGAACTGATGGGGACTGTTCCTTTCTGAGGGGAATATATTATTGACACGTAGCATGCATCCGGTGCGGTCCGAAAATCCGGGGTTAAGTCGAGATTATGAATGACATCATCAAAGTGACACCAATATAAACTGAACTACGTTATTACCTCTTATTTGCATCCTAAATGCTGTGTGTTATGTTCATTTTCCGGGTATTTTCAACTTAAATCTGAATTCTGTTTTGCTATCTATCCATAGAAAATACATCACTGGCATGCCATGATTATCTCTTTGGTAGGCTAATCGTATACGCTGTAATTCTTTGTGCCCTGCTTTCTGTCATATTTGACATGTCATGCTCTAACCCTCGCCCGTTACTTGGCAAAATTTGGTATAACATTTGAAAGACAGGCTTCTTGGCCATTCGGTAAAACTGCTGCCTAAAACCGGTTAAATTGCTAAACATTCAAAACAGTACCTAGTGTATCATGCTTTTAATATACAAATGTGTACAGTGATACATACGTTCTTAGATTTGTTTATTTACTTCAGTAGTGTTTTACATACACATACACATATTAATGATTACAAATAATGCAAAGGCCGCACAAGACGTGATATGGTATGCATTGAAATGCTACATCTCTTTAATTACGCCGAAAAACCTTAACACAGGACTTAATGCTAAGCAGTTGCAGTGTATATTGCATCTTCTGTGATATATCAAATTCACTCCTGAATCGAGTCTAAATCTTCTCGGGCTGCCATTTTAACTCGTTTCGGACCAGCTACGTGACACTGAGTCGAGGCTGCCATCAAGAAGACGACTGAAGCAGACGACAGTGTGCAAAGGGCACATACACATGTAACGGAACTATGCAAACGTTCAATATTAGCACCAGATCGTTCACTATCATAAAATAGCAAACGTCACGCGATAGTATTTAGACAAATCAAATGATTCAAACTATAGGTGAGGTATCTAGAATATTTCATTTATACCACGGCAACCAGCGTTTTGGTGGGAGAAAACTTGACAGAAACCCATGACCATCCACAGTTTACTGGGAGTCTGGAGAGGAAGACAGCATGATTTTAACTTACTGCAGTGAACTGGTTAAAGCCCACTTGGTGATTGTGTCACGATAGCCTGGTAACCACTTCGGCTAAGGAGGTCCCACATGCGCGGTGACAACAAGAGGAAACAACACAACACTTTTTCACCCTCTATCAAGATGACTTTATTTGTAGATATAGAGTTATCACAAATAGCATGTGGTCACATGATCATGTGTAGAGAGGAGGTCAAAGTTCATTAGCCATCAGCCCGCCATCCAGATTTCTCTCGCATTCACATACATCCATGTTAATATTCAGTGCTGCTTTCGACGGAATGAACATCCTGCAAGGGAAGACAGACAAAGTTACCTCCCTTGAATAAACCAACTAAATGCATATTCTCGAAATTACTTTCTTGGAAACCGTTTATTTGAATGGACTATTGGGCCATACTCCAAATATATTTCACTGTCACCAGCAGTACGACAGGAGGAAACCAGGGAATCTTGGTATATACTTACTTATTTCACTAAGGTCACACAGCAACAAACACACATATATACATCCACCAATGATTGCAGCCACTTTGTAGATGAAGGAACTTCGTATCAACTGAACTGAAGTTAACCAAATTAAGGCATTTTTTTGGCCAATGCTCACTATGTTGGCTCCTGGTAAATTTTATGCACCTCACTAAACGCCTCAAGGCTCAAGGGAGATATGATACAGAACACTGGCCCAGCATCTATCATCATAGGACAACTCCATGTTTGATAAGAAAACCAATTCAAATTTAATTTGTTTCCCATCTTTATAGCTGTTAATTTTTCAGGTAAGGGCATACAAAAATGCACATGAAGTGAAAATCTGCCAATCTGGAATTTGATGATGTCACAGTTTTAACAAACAAGGTCAATATGCATGAGCTGTTATGTTATGCAATTATCGATGTTTCACCTCACTGAAAAAGGTCGAAAGCAATAAAACACCCAAAGTCGTAAGGCATACTGCCTCATCAAGTCCCAAGAACAGTTATTGAATGTATGTGGATTTCCCTATCCTAAGTCGAGATTAATTTTCCCATGGAAGCCATGAGTGTAGCTCGACTGCCAAAGCTAAAGGGTATGAGGTGCAAACCTGATCATAGCAAATGTATCACACACTTGCCTAAAAGCATGTTCAGTTCAATTTTCCTTTATTTTTGGGGGGGGGGGGGGGGAGAGGTTTTCTACTGCATAACCCAGGGACAAAATAAGTGGCATCGCATAGCAGTTTGCAACCCAGAATGGCTGAAAGGCGATTCATTTTTCGGTGTTGTGAACAAAAGGGCGCAATGTGTATTTTGTACAAATATTTGTTATCCCAAATTTTCTGGTTTCGGTAGGCTCAAATCACACACAAATAGTGTGAGAAGGGAGGTAATTCCATATGAATTCCGTATTTCTGCACTAACACATCTTGCTGATATTGTCCTGAGACAAAACGAAACAGTTAAACCTCATTCTCACTATAGCCTGAACCACGGACCACATTGGTGTATTTACTAGTATTTCCCCAGGATAATATTTCAATAGCGGTGTCCTCAGAGCTGAATCTCCACTGCCACCTGGTGGACAATAGAGATTCGAACACGGTGTAGATAAAGCTGTCCTTTGCAAGATTTTGTTGTGTTTACGAGGAATTGTAGAATTGTTTGTTTCGGCATTTTCATGTACAATTTGATTTACGCAGAAAAACAAGTTTTCATAACAAGACAGTCCCCCTATGTCTGTACACTCAACAAGGGTCAGGTTATAATATACCAGTCAAAAAGCAACAGCCAAGTTCAGAGATTTGCAACTGGATTTTACTACCAGTATTTGATATTTATTTTCCAACTATCTGGACGATAATTTATCCACTTGCCCAGTTGGGGAGTGGTTTTATTGATTCATTCACCAAGAGGTTCCTAGATATACGATAAAAAACATCAAAGGGCAGCTCTGTAGACAAGCCAGTGCTCCTCTTTACTAACATTTCGAAGCTCTACAACGGCAGTTACATGGGTTCATGAATTCTCATCAAGGTGTTGCAGTGTGAACTAGGCCTACAGACTGCTGAGTTGTATGTAAGTTCAGTCAGTCATGCTGCATTAGAAATCGTCGGTGAAACAACAAGTCCCGGAAGACTAACTCGGCTTTTTATAGGTCGTGGTTTGGCAAAACAAAATAAAGTCAAGGTGCAACCGAAGACAATGGCCATGCAACCAGATAAATTATGAAAGGAGACCATTCGCAGATGAACCCACAAGGTTGGATTATTTCACAGTTTGCCTACCGCATGTGGCCGGCTGCTGTATGGCTTTTAAACCTCAGTTGCCAGTCACAGTTGTGTCTGGTGACAACCAACTGGGCGTAAACATCGCTAAATGCTCTAAACTTTTAACGGGCACAAGGACTTTTTTTTTTTTTCTGGAATTCATCTCATTAGTTATGGGTGTGCCACTTGCATCAATGCACCAGTTACACATGAGCTGATATGTTAAGCACCGCCTTTGTTTGAGCTTTCAGTTCCAGCTATGTCCAAAAGCATTTGTTCCGTGACAACACCAACAAGTGAAGCTAAAAGCATG
Source organism: Acanthopleura granulata (assembly GCA_016165875.1). Taxonomy (NCBI): domain Eukaryota; kingdom Metazoa; phylum Mollusca; class Polyplacophora; order Chitonida; family Chitonidae; genus Acanthopleura; species Acanthopleura granulata. The sequence continues at coordinate 15,625,161 of JABBOT010000006.1, forward strand.
GTCTTAGCTGTAACTGATATTGCTGACCTTAGCCTGCAGCTCAAAATGACTGAAGTGAAATAATGGGAATACATCCCTGTATTGACTATTACTCAAATATTCTGACTTTGTGTTTAAACTTAAACATAAAATCCAGATTCCACTGTACTGGTATATATAATAAGACAAATGATGAAATTACTGTCTCTATACGGTGCGGATGATTTTATGCTAATATAGTGTCAGTGTGCTTTAAATTGATTTCATGAACTTGCTCATCAATTTTCAGAAACGCTAATCAAATTTAATTCTTGATTAGCAGATTTGCTATCCATTTTTTAAAAGTTATTTTGTGCCTTGATAGCTCTTTTCACAAGAAACAATTTGCAAACAAACTTAAGATAACCTACAATTCCACAAAATGAAAAAATAGGAACAGTAATCATTTCACACTACTGGTGCAAGACAAACACATGTGGCAAGAGTGCTCTGGTCATGTGTTTGCTGCACTGCTGCATAGGTTTATCACAAAAGCATCACAAAATTTGCTCAACACTGCCTAAACCTTACCTTCTGTGAGTCTGGCTTTACCGCCTGTGGGTTGGCACAGTACCGTAGAACATCCGACACACAATACCACTGTCTGGGCATGGCTGAACACTGTGGTTATTTTATAACAACCTGTAACCATAAGAAAGAATGTCAATACCTTTGTAACAGGACTTCTACCTGTCTGAGCAAAGCTGGTTTACAACCTCAGTACAACAGCACGAGTCACAGTAAGCTGGCACTATTTGTATGCCAAGGGAGATAACTCTCAGAGCAAAGTCCTATAACCAAAACCTCTCATAAATAAAAACGGATCCTAACTTTAGATCACAAATACTTCCATTAAGGTACTAATTAGCACTGGCATTATTACTAAACCAGTATTTCATGGACCACAACACATGCAACTTTTTATACCTGAATTCACAGGCTCATGGCAAAACTCCATCAGATCAGCTTCGGCAACCTAGAGGTATCCAGTTCATATTTATCTCGCATTTTGTGGACAAGATGTGTTAGATGCAAGACGTGCTAGTGTGTACATGTACAGCAGTGTTCCTTTTTCACTTGGCCAGGTTTCAGAAAAAGCAAGAAATTGCAGCCACTTACATGGCGAAAAATTTCTGCTTTACTGCAAATAGCTTAAACACTAAACAGATACAATGTAAATCTTCACAGATAAAAAACGAAAGAAACACTGCTTCAGGTGTGCAAGTCTAAGGGGGTCTGAGAAACAGAACATACATGATTTTGAAAGCTCTACACTCAGTGTCTTAGCCAGGGTTTGAAAAGTGGCTGTCAACCCTGGGGGCCTTAAGCATGTTAAGGGTGAAACCTATGCCCTCCTGCCCGTGCAGTGGAACCATTGAAGCTGTGCCATTTTAAGGAAATATTTATTTATTCGAATAACCTTTAATGCCGTACTGAAGAATATTTTGCTCACTGCGGAATGGAGTCTGTTCCTTTCCCACACTGGAAGTTCAGCGACAGCATTCAGAGTGATTTTTTTCAGTAATTTACATTATTTAGATTGAGTGTTTGCTTTGTGCCACTAACACGTTGAGCACTGACAAATTACTGGCCGTCCAATTCAACCCGTCATTTTCAGCCACGTTTTCAGCACGTCTCATGCTGTTATTTGGCTGTCGTTTCTGGCCGTATTTCAAAGCAGCCTGTCCCAAATGACATGGGGACGGGACGCTAGCTAAGACAACCTCTACAATGCGGAGGGTGGCCAGCATTTAAGCACCTAATTTTTCTTTCTGAGAACACAACAAGTTTGTGTTTAACCATAACAATAAAAAATATAAAAAAATAAAAAATCCTGACAAAATATAAGGAGTGGTCAGAACTGCTTAACTTGAAAATAAGCCGTTTTTTCACAACTGAAAGCCTCAAGATAGATATTAGCAGATGTCTGGTCATCTGACAGTATATAACATGAGGCCTTAACTGCAATAAAAGGATTCCTTTCACAGTGATAAATCCTCTTTCATTTTAAAGGGACATGTTCGCCAAAATATTACGTATTTTAGTGTTATTACAGGACGTGATCATCAGGTATTTTCTCAAGTTGTTACAAGCTTTTCCGTTCCTCCCATTCACACCACTGTACGTTAAGTGAATGTTTAAAAATAACAATAGAACTGAAAAGTCTGCCAGAATATTTAAATGAGGGGCTGCCAATTCAGTGGAACTACGCCATGTGCACAGCGCTTTGTAAACTTCATATGTAAACAAACATGGCTGATGACACGCGTAAGAGAAGGCCCCACAGCTCGCTTGTCACAGGATCAGCCAAAGAGGCACAGAAGAGAGCTCAGCAGGTTGACAAGCAAGGCTAGAATTAACGCAGCAGTCGGAAACCACACTGCTTGATAGGTGGGTGTAAATGCTGTTGTTGTTGTTGCAGTATTAACATTGAACAGACACACATTTTTGACTGATAGTTCAGAGAAGATTAACGGAGACCTTTTCTCAATGCTGCTTAAGTTGCTATACCGCAGATGTATCTGTGTGTATCAAAATTTGAAATGATCCCAGTTCGTGCAGCCAATATCGGCTGATCATGAATGCATGCAGTCCATAACCTTGAATATCAGACAGGTTAAGCAACTCGTAAACGACCTACGGGTAATGAGTGACATCATTGTTATTTGTGTGTGTGACTTCATGCTTGCCAAATCCAGGTTGTGCTGTGTGCTCGTTTTTCACCAGCTCAGCAGTATTAACTCATTATGAATTCCCGAGTCAATATTGGGTGGTTTTATCTGTTCAAATGTGAAATAAAAATGGGAACGACTTAACTCTGAAACATTGTTCTATCTTAAGTACAGATTTTTGGTCGTGAAAAGTAAAAATTAAGCCAAGACAACGCCATTAGTCAGCTGGATGTGTTTCATGACTATGATTAGTCACTTTCAGGGGGGTCGCTTTTATAGGGGTCTAACTTGAATCCATACAAGTGGTTCAACAAAATAAAAAAGTTTCCTTGGAACCCACTCAATTTTCCTGGAATTCCCGGAGACTTACTTGATTGAACACCAAGTTCTCCAAATCTCGGCAGGCCATATTCAGATGTGACATTACAAGGCATTCCCTGCTAGAGATCACACATCTGGACATTCAACATGTCATCAACTGACATTGCTGGCAGCTGATAAGTTTTCTGCCAGTGACCACATAATTGGACATTCGACAGGTCATTAGCAAACATTCCTGGTATTTGCTCAGTTTTCTGCCAATGACCACGTACCTGGACATTTTGACATGTTTATCAACACACATTCCTGGCAGTTGCTAAGTTTTCTGCAAGCGACTACGTACCTGGACATTTGACATCCATGAAGTAGGAGTTAGGGCTCTGTACAAGACGCTTCAGCTTACATCGTCTCTTCTCCTCCTCAAGGGAGGGATGAAGTAGGTCCTTGGCTAACTGTAACAGACCAGTGTACAAGGACTTCTTTAACAGGAAAAGACAACTAATAATTCAGTCCTTATTTACGCAATACACCATACTCTGGAATATTTCAGTCGTACGACACAGACCAGCGTTATGGCGCGAGGAAACAGGTTAGGGCCCAGGCGAAACTGATGACCACATTCTGGTTGCTGGCAGATCTTCCCATGTACAACTGGAGGGGAAACCAGTATAAACTGGCTTGAACTTACAGCCAATGAGTGGCAAAAGGACAAAAGAGGGACCGGATGACCCACCAGTGGTAACCAGGGGATTCTGGGTTTAGAGGATTATTCTCTCACCCATGTGGTCCAAATTGACAGTATTGCTGGCGAGCAATTTTCCTCAGCTTCAGGAAAATCATTCAAGGGGATTAGAAACTCAAAAGCATTGCGGCACTGCTGCTGTTTCGAACCTGTAAAACAGAATGCATGTACCTTTGTTGGCGCACAAACCGGATTTATCTATCGCTGTGCTATATGCCATTTTTGTGTATTTGGAAACCAATTCTTTATTTCATGTCACATTACATAATCTTGTAGACTTTCCAAATCTTGCATATTTCGTCACTGTGAACAATCTGAAAATTTCCAGACCATTCATGTCAGAAGTAGAGCTAAAAACCAGTAGAGCTAGAAGCTAGGATACTGTTGATGTGTTTCTTTTCAATGTAAAAATAAAGTCACCCAAACACAGGCTTACAGAATCTGTAGTAGATTCATGTACAGCATCTTAAAAACACATTCTTCTACAACAAAGTGAATGGTCTAGTGACAGAGGTTTGCCTGTGGATCCAACAATAACATCTGACGTGATTTCAAATCCACTCATTTTCACAAGAAACTGCAAGGTTACACAGTAAGCACACACCCAACTTATCTTTGCAGGGAAAAACATCTTTCGCCACAATGTTGTCACATTCACAATTAAAGTTCTGTGTGATACAAGACGTGTACCTTGTTCATTTTACCGCTGGTACACGATACAGTATTGGAAAAAACGAAGTTGATTTATGCAATTTTGTGCAGTGCTATTGTTCGTCACTGACCCACTTTCCCGATGTTCACTGAGAAAAGGACATTCTTCAATGAACTGACGTCACACCACCACGTGACACCAACCTCATCTTTACCATAACCAAAAGACTTATTTGATTTGGAATCAAAGCGCGTAAGCTCTACTATTGCTTGCCACTGTAGTTACGACATCCTGTCAATCCAGTATATAAAACAGGGATTGAATCTGCTAAGCTACACTGTATCTAGCCAAGTAATCACATGGCCTTTCCACTACGCTACAACGCCATGGGAAGGTCCCATCGAACACTAAAGACACGAACTCGGCCACCTACCGTCCAGCTTTTAACCGACCAGTTTGGCTCTGCTTTGATGTTCCATTTTTCTCCTTACATGGGATGCTTTGCATCTGCTACAATTTCCGACCCCAGACGCCTACAGTTAAACCATAATAAACCTCGAGCGAACTGTATGTCTTGTGGTACACACCAGGGTTCGCCATGTTAGATGAAGATAAGCATTCTGATCTAGGGCTCATTAAATTTTATCCCAGGAAATTCTGCCCACTACGAGTTGTACCCATAGTGATGGAATTGCAAAGTTCATGTTACTGGACATTTCGCTTCTGTATGATGTCTTTATTTTCCCACGATCATGTGCCTGAGCTGTATTTTCATTGGTTAAGAAATCAAACTTTTTATTGTACAAAAACAAAAAATAGTGTACATAACCTATGATCTGTTCAGTATTGGAAGTCTTACATGATACTGTTGCATGTTAATCACACCGATCACACATGGGTGTATGAAGAGTTTATGTACATGTTACCTTGACATTTCTCAAGCCAATCGCAGGTTTTGCACTCCAACCACACGTCAGTGTTGGATCTGTAGGCAGACGTCTATATCACCATACCATGTGATTTGTTGGCCATGTGATGAACTTAGTCAGTATTCAGTGCGCATGTGCATATGTCCCATGGTTTTGATACGTGGACAACATTTGTACATGGGATCCTCTCCGCTTCAGTAAGTGTTCAACAAGGCTTCAGGGCAGCATGAATGAAGTGACATTACGTTCCGCTTGGAAAGCAACATCCCCATCAACCTCACCTCTACTATAACCAAGTTTGGCGTCATCAAATATGGTGCCTTCGTGCGTTACCAAGGTCTAGGTGGAGTTAGCTGGAGTTCATTATGACTTAACAGCGGGCGTTTGGGTCAGAAATTGTAGTGAATGCAAAGCGTCCAACCTAAGGAGAAAAATGCAACACAGAAGCAGAGCCGGTCGGGTGAAAGCTGGATGGTAGGTGGCCAAGATTGCGGTATTAGTGTTCAATGGGACCTTCCCACTGCGCTATAGCGTAGTGGAGAGGCCATGTAATTACTTTGCTACACTGTGACCGACATGTGCTGCGCAAACAAGAGATTCGATACTATGGGGTGGCTTTCTAAATCACGTGGCAGATGGCATGACGTCATATCACAATAGACATCGCAGAAGGGATTCAATGACTAACAATGGACAGCAACCTCAGCTTCACAACAGCCCAGAAGAGTATTAGAAGCCACTCTATTACAACGTGGGCCATGGAGGCCGCCATATTGGATTTCGCCAACAGTCGTAACGCAAGCCAGAAAATGAAGACGCAATTCACCATAATAACACACCTGATGTGGAATACACAGATGGCTGTGAAAATTTGGCTGATAAAACAGAGACAACCATTCAATTACGCACATAACAGGTTTGAAGTGAATCACACGATAACGTTGTAGTTTTCTTTCCAATAGGGGCAACACGCCAGCACCAACTTCCTCCAAAACCAAAACAAAATTGCAAGGACTATTTTCGGAGTAAAAATCAACAGTACTGAAACATATTTATATCACAAGGATCCTTTATGTTTCATTTGTAAGCCTGTATAACTCCTGTCAACATCAGAAAAACACACAATTGTCAAATTAGGTTAAACGCATCTCCCATACTTACAGGCATGTCTCTAGTCTCGGACAGCACTAGGGAAAAGGATCGAAAACGGGGTCCACATATACTAAATCAAGGAGGGCACTTGCACAACACCAGGAAAGCGCCGTAGTTTCGTAAACACCTGACACACATTTTCTGACGTCATATATCTTGTAGTTTAAAAGATTCAACGTAATTTAAAGATTTAAAGTGCTCAGCTAATGCTCTTACCTTTGGAGAAGAATTTACTATGAAAACTTCATTCCTACATTTCGTACTATGTAACCGATAGGGTTAGACCCCCCACCCCTGCCGGCCCGCACCATTTATTTAGCTGTTTATTTCATTGGTGTTGTACGTCATTCTCAAGATTATTTCTCTTATACGACGTTGGGAGGAAATCGGGCAGAGCCCGCGGGAAATCCACGACTATCCCCAGTTTGCTGCCAGATCTTCCCATGCACCACCGGAGAGGAAGCCAGCCTGAGCTGGACTTGAACTTACAACGACCGCAGTCCTAAGTGGCACGGTGTCATGATGCCAAAGCCACCGGAGGCCCCTTATTCACATATTGGCCAGAGACCTACAACTTATTACAACACCCGCGAAGAAACAAATTCTGCTTTAAGTTACTTAAACTCTGTATTTTTATTTGTTTAGTGTTTAATGCCGTATTCAAGAATATTTTACATACGACGCCGGGCAACATTATAAGTGTGAAGAAACTGGACAGACCCTTGAGAAAAACCACGAGATTGCTGCCAGAACAGAAATTTGTACATTAAATTATATATGTGTAAGTACGCGAAATTGTTTAATCGGAATCTTAATTATATCAGCATGTAGGTGGTACATAACATACCTCAAATCAAACGAAGTTCCTGGGTGAGATACCGGCACCAAGAACTTCATGGTTTGCGTGTCATCCGATGTACGTTATATTTGCAGCATACACACGACCACATGTACACATGTATATTATATGTGAGATAAAATACAACACCTTCACGTCTTCTGCATCGTTTTGCCTATCTTACAAATGCAATTCTGAACAAAAAAAAAACGTTCTCACGAAACGTTCAACACTGCCGTTGTTGGAATGTAACGATGTATAGAAATTGAGAAATTTATTCTTACACCTCCGCTTGGACACCAGAAAAAAAGACTTTGTATCCCTCTACATGTAAGTGTATATAGCTACAACAACAACAACAACAAAAAGTAATACTCTTGTCTTCGTAAATGAAATGAAAAGAAAAAGAAGAATCGGTAAACATACATCTGTTGCCTAATTTTTATTTTTTGTCTTCGGCTGTATGTGTACGTGCAGGCCCATGGCGCAATATTTGTTCCCATGTACCTTAACGTTAAAAGAGTGCCCCTTACATTCTTTACAAAGATAAGCATTTCAGAAAAAATATTAATCCCGATAAGAAGAAAAAAAAATCGACTAAAGTAAAAAAAAACAAACAAACAAAAAAAAAACCAGGATTAAATTGATGTACATATTAGTGTGTGTTTTCTTGTAAAAAGAACAAATCACAAGAGCATGAAGGGAGAACTTTGTAGATGATATCCACAATATCATGTACATGACTAGAGAGATAATCCGGTGGAAATATATAGACAGAAATTTCCTGGTTTTTGTGGCCGTCCTTTTCTGTGCTGTTATTCAGAAACGGGGTTAGAGCGCCAGCACGACGAAATGTCCCAGGTACCTCTCACCAACACAGTCGCTGTGAATTCATGTGCAGCTCATGCTGGTTTCCTTCCCAGCCGTACGTGAGGAGGTCCGCCAACTACCTGCGAATGGTCGTGGATTTCCTCAGGTCATTATGATGATGGCCGCCGTTGTATAAGTGAAATATTCTTGAGTAGGGCTAATAAATAAAAGATAAAAGATAACACTGCAGAGATTGGGTATTGTAGACATAATAATTTATCTTTTCTTTCTTTTCTTCTTATTTTCTTTCTTTTTCAAAGATCCAGGAATGCCGATTTACACCGGTTACTACAGGCACTCAGGAATTAATACATGGTTGTGCTTTCTTGAGACAAGAACAAGTAACAAGAATTTGAAAGAACAACTTATATGATTAAAGGTAGACTATAGCAGCTTGGAGTGAAATAAAGCGGGAATAGTGGGTCAGTTTCCTGGTTTTTGTACTGGACCTCATACTGGACCAAGGTTTACAATCCATTTCCTTCCAAACACCTCATCTTCTTGTCAAATCCACCTTCTCAGATTTCGCTGCATTGTCACCGTCAGCCACGTGTGCTTTGTTGTGTGTACTATTTTTGGAAAATGGGGAATGACCTCAGCGGAAATGACCTAAACAGACGTCATTCGCTTTATGTAAATGAGGGTGTTTCCATCAGACACACAGACAGGGCCCAAAATGGCGAAGACGTACGACTATCTGTTCAAACTTTTGTTAATAGGGGATTCGGGTGTCGGTAAAACCTGCGTCCTTTTCAGATTTTCCGAAGATGCTTTTAATTCTACATTTATATCAACGATAGGTAAGGATTTTAGCTGTTTTTTTTGTGTGTGAGATGGCTCGGTAAGCCACGTCGACGGAGCGAACGGAGTGCGAACTTCCCAAATCCATTGCTAACTTCTCCTAAAGAAAGTTAATCCGTAGTTAGATTATGAGCTGTTTCTTGGATCATTATTTGCTGATACACTTACCCATTGTCTAATTACTCCACGGAGTTGAACAGTCATATGGACAGTTAGGAAAAAAAACTCTGTGAATTTCTGAGCTCGATTCGGCGATGACATCAGTATCAGCTGATCAAGGGGTCTTTGAAACCGGCTTATTGGTATTTTGACAAAAACGGTATTTGTTGAATAGATGTAAATTGTGAATTATTATCACAGAAGAAAGTGACCTCAGACCTGCATATGAATACTACTTCTTTAAGTATAGTTTCTTTGGGAACTGCTGTGTAAAGATCAAGTTCGACTTCAAGTTAGGAGACAAATGTGGATGCACGCCATGCGTTACTTGTACATAGATATACAAATATAAGTTGATGAGTAGAAGTAGTTGGACTCACCCGAGACTGTGGACATGCCATTGTACTCACAGCTATATACCTTATTCACGACAGTACAAGCGAAAAGTTTGTCTAAATAACGTGGAAGTCAACACAAAGCTGCTTCTTGGAGACACAAGTCCAGATCTGAGTTTTGTTGATTTTCATAATTTACACATGCTATGTAGATTGTTCTGTTGTCTAACGTACAGTGAATTACAGTTATTATCAGGCATAGTTCTCAGAATGTCTTCCACTGTTTGTCATTACACAATGTCGTCTTTCGTCTTCGTGTGCATGCCACAGTCACAGATGAATGAATTGCGGAGATGTGCTTTTTTTTTTCAACTGTTATACACATAGCACTTATCGATGTACATAATGTTAATTTGATAGTATATGTTTAGAGGAATCCAGAATTTTTTAACCATGAGGAAAAACTGTAGATGGCATACTCATAAATGTTAATGTATAACCGAGTTCAAGTTAGTGACATGTCACAACTAAGATGGCAACTAAGATGGCATACTCATAAATGTTAATGTATAACCGAGTTCAAGTTAGTGACATGTCCAAGAAAAAAAAAAATATATATATATCTCATTGCTAATAGAGATTCAGTTTTACATATGTTTTGTAGCTGTAGTTTTGCTGATGAAACATGTGGTTATGCCAGCAAGCGGATGGTCGTGGGTTTCCCCAGGCCGGTTTCCTCCCACCATAAGAATGGCCACAGTTATATAAGTGAAAATATTCTTGAGTATGGCATGAAACACAAATCAAATAAATAAGTAAACAAATTGATGAAACATGTGAGATTTTGTGCATTCGGAGATGTTTTGGTAACAAAATCTGATGAGTCACGATTAAGATTTCATTGGCATATCTTGGACTGCACAGTACTTACGTCCTGTCGGAGAAGTATCATTCGGCGACGCTATTACGGTGTAGTTAGGGTGATATAATGATATACTGTTTAAAACGTTAAGGTGTTAATAAGTATAAAACACCTTCTGTTGGAAGCCCATGTTGAATGTATAACCTATTAGAACTCGGTGCGATGTGTTACCAGTTACCTTGTTTTGGATTACACTGGTGGAGGTTAGAGATTTGACTGATGTCTAGGGAGTAAAAAATTATTGAGTAGGCCCTTAAACACCAGTGAAATTAATAATTATAGAGTTAAAGTACATGTAATTAATCAGAACTTAGATACTGAGTTGATAGTTTTCTTATTTCTTTAACAGATGATTTTATGCACATGCAGCATTAATATCTTTTTTGATTGCTAAATTTAAAATTATGCCTTTGAGAAGAGAGTAGCACAAACATAATGCAAACCTTTGCATGCTTATGTGCTCTGGCATGCTGCTAATAGACAGTATCAATTGTTCCTCCATCCCCCAGTATTGCAATGTACCAATAGACAGCGGATATTATCCTTTCTGATCGACTTCCTCTTCTTTTTCAGGTATAGATTTTAAAATCAGAACAATAGAATTAGATGGAAAGAAGATCAAGTTACAAATATGGTGAGTTGATATACTGTTTGTTTTTAGCCCCAGTGTGCCTGAATTTTAAGGATGTATAATTGCTTGCTTGGTATGAACACACTGTTAAGGCTGAAGGGTTAGAATGTGTAATGCTGGGTCAGCATGTTCCTTCAGGCCATTTTTTAAAAAAAAGTTGTTGGGCGTAAGCAAACCCTGTCCTAAGAAATATGGTCAGTTGGTGAGGAATTTCTTCTTTTTTTTCTTAACTTCGACCATTGAAAAAAGGTAGGGATTTGAATTAAATTCACGCGCAGAGAAAATCTTAACAAACAAATTTTGATAAAAGATTAAAAACAAACTTCTTTATAAACACCAATGAAAACTTGGTTTTGAAGTTTGGTCGGGTTTCGCCAAAAGAAAGTATTTTTAAGGGGCAGCACTATTATGTAATGATAATTGAAGACTGTGGCCAAGGACACATTTACACATGCTGATTTGCAGCATGGACATGTCAAAGGCAACTGTTTTAACAAAAATATAAGTACATGGAGTTCAGTTTTCATGTGATATGCATGTATTATTGTAGCCATTTGTGACCATCTCATGTAGTTTCTGTTGTTTCGAGTGCTCATGTATCACCAGACTTGTGTTGTTTTGGTGGCCATCTTGGTTAGATTTTCACATGGGTTTGGTGTAAGGAACTTTCAAGCCTTTCTTTCCTGTGGAGTTGTTGGTTTGCACACCTCCAGTTTATGAAAACTGTGTTGATGTGTGTTGTAGGACATGACATATATCAACAGTTCTATCACAAGTTGAGTGTCAGTTGCATTGGATAAGTTACTGTATCTTTACAGTCTGGAACTGTTCAGTTGTATTAGAATTGTGCAATGTAAAGTTGAGCTTATGGAGCATACCTGTCCACTTTTGCTTGTTATTTTGTCTTTGGAGCCTTGTTGGTTCTAAAACAAACCAAATGACATTTTGTTGCTAAAGGGTCTATTGGAAGTGGACTTCCATTTCTAGGATCACTGTTGTGAGGGTTTTCTTTTCCTTTAAACAATGACCCAGGTGCCTCCTGCCAATGTGGTCGCCGTGAGTTCAAGTCCAACTCATGCTGGGTTCCTCTCTGGCGGACGTGGAAAAGTCTGCCAGCGACCTGCTGATGGTCGTACTCTCGCCATAATCCTGGCCGCCGTCAAATAAGGGAAATATTTTTGAGTACGGCATAAAACACCAATCAAATAATGAATAAAATAAGTCTTTTAAACAAAACAGCAATCAGTGACATTACATTAGAATGTATCTGATGTGTACATCATTTGTGTTCAGGGACACAATCGGTGACATTACACTAGAATGTATCTGATGTGTACATCATTTGTGTTCAGGGACACAATCGGTGACATTACACTAGGATGTATCTGATGTGTACATCATTTGAGTTCAGGGACACAATCGGTGACATTACACTAGGATGTATCTGATGTGTACATCATTTGTGTTCAGGGACACAATCGGTGACATTACACTAGAATGTATCTGATGTGTACATCATTTGTGTTCAGGGACACAATCGGTGACATTACATTAGAATGTATCTGATGTGTACATCATTTTTGTTCAGGGACACAATCGGTGACATTACATTAGAATGTATGTGATGTGTACATCATTTGTGTTCAGGGACACAATCGGTGACATTACATTAGGATGTATCTGATGTGTACATCATTTGTGTTCAGGGACACAATCGGTGACATTACATTAGAGTGTATCTGATGTGTACATCATTTGTATTCAGGGACACAGCCGGTCAAGAAAGGTTCAGAACCATAACTACAGCATACTACAGAGGAGCAATGGTAAGTTACAGCTCTACCAGGAAGCAAGCCTGCAAACGGGTCACTGACATTTCTGAAAACGCCCTATTTGACAAAGTGGTATGACCGTGTTGTCTACATGATATATATTACTGTACAAAGGTCTCTTAAGTCTTACCACTTGCACCAAACGGGTGTTTTCAAAAATGTCAGGCACCTGTTTACAGGCTTAATCAGGAAGTAATATTTCAATAACTGATCAGATATAATGAAATTTCACATGTCAGAAGACCGCAATAGTCAGTATCAATCTCGACCACAATGTTGCCTCTTGTTACTATATACACCTTTGCATATGCATGTACATAGCCTTCATGCACAAGTAAAATAATATGTACGATAGAATCAGGTAGATGCAACTGCAACGTGAGTGTAAGCACTTAACTATGGACAAGTTATACCAGGCCTGCAAATAACTTTATAAGGCATTGCTGGCAAATTTCAAAACCTGTTCAATCCACATAGTGTTTGCAAGATTTCTTATGTTATTAACATGAGCAGGTTGAGTTTGTGAGGCGCTAATTAGTTCGTACCTGACAAAATGGATGATGCCTAAGAAATGTCCTTGTCAAGATTCCTATTTGCAGGCTTGTTATGCCATTGTAGTTTCTGGTATGTACATGGATTTGGAAAGGTATTGTCGACTCGTTGTAATTAATAACATAACTGTGACAGCCTCAAAGATGTCCAAGATATTGTGTTATTGAGACTGCCATATTGTCAATATGCACACATTTTTGTGTACTGCTTGTCCTGAAATTTTAATTGGTATTTGTTTGTGAGAAAAAAAATTTAATACTTGCAGTTTTTGTTTTTCTTTTGTAGGGTATCATGCTGGTATATGATATTACAAATGAAAAATCCTTCGAAAATATTCGAAACTGGATAAGAAATATTGAAGAGGTAGGTTTTGAGAAATATTTTGTGTAGATTATAGTGGTTTGTTTCTTCTTTTCATCACACTAGGAAAAAACCTGCACCAATTTTAATGTTTATACCGTTTTGATGTTTCATGTGCGTGGGTGGCCAAGGCGGATAGGGGGATCAAGCCCAGCTCACGCTGGCTTCCTCTCGGGTTGTACATGAGATGGTCAGTCAGCAACCTCTCGGGTTGTACATGAGATGGTCAGTCAGCAACCTCTCGGGTTGTACATGAGATGGTCAGTCAGCAACCTCTCGGGTTGTACCTCTCGGGTTGTACATGAGATGGTCAGTCAGCAACCTCTCGGGTTGTACCTCTCGGGTTGTACATGAGATGGTCAGTCAGCAACCTCTCGGGTTGTACATGAGATGGTCAGTCAGCAACCTCTCGGGTTGTACATGAGATGGTCAGTCAGCAACCTCAGGATTGTCGAGGGTTTCCTCTGGGCTCTGCTTGGTTTCCTCCCTCGATAAAGCTGGCCGCTGTCGTGTACGTTAAATGTTCTTGAGTACGGCGCAAAACACCAATCAAATAAATAAAAAAAATAAACAAATGTGCATAGGAAAGGGGAGAAAATCAGGAAGTAAGGTTTGCTGTTTACCCCCCTTTTTTTTTGACTTCCACAGGTGTGGCTGCATTTACTTGCACAAATGTATTGTTTCACCAGTGGAAGGTTTTACTCGAGATTCTTTGATTTCATTTACGTTCATTAATCTGAAGCAGCCAGCGAGGACCCTAATATTGATGCACAGTGCATTTAATTACCATAATTTTGGCTGCATGCAAAAGTGAGATGTTGTGGAGTATGGCTTAAAACACTTTTCAAATACATAAATCGCTGCAGTTGTATTTTTGTTTAATGTTTACATGTGATATTGCAGAGCAGTCCCTAAATCTAGAATCCTGTAACCCTCCCGGCCTATTTTCATACAGAAATTTTCAAAATGAGATGACGGTGGAAACAACCAGTTGATTGTTACCAAGCAACCGTGTCAGATATAGACACACTTGTTGACTGTGTATCCGCCCACTCCTTTTGCAAGCCTGTATATAGGAGCCTGAGATGTTTCAAAACACCCCTCTGGACAAAGTAATATGACCATGTTTCCCCGTGTTATATAGTTCTGGACAAAGTTCACTTGGGTCATACCACATCCAACAAAGGGGTGTTTCCAAAAATGTCAGGCACATATTTACAGGCTTGCCGCTGCTTTCACATCTGATGAACTTCTGACTCCTCTCCTCGTACCACATTTCTAAGGGTAGGAACCTGAAAAATCAGGCCATCCCAAGGGAAATGCTAAAGACTCCAAGACACAAAAACAAAAAGACAGTTGCAAATGGTTTTGCCGCTACCGGCTTGGTCTCTGTCTGAACATGTCCGTGTCGCTGACCAGGAAGTGAAGCCTGCATATGGGAGCCTGACATTTTTCAAAACACCCCTTTTGACAAAGTGGTATGACCATAGTTTCCCCATGTTATATAGCTCTGGACAAAGTTCACGTTGGTTATACCACGCCCATGAAAGAGGTGTTTTCAATTATGTCAGGCACATATTTACAGGCTTGCGGGAAGCAGTGCTTGTAACCATACCTGTAAGGAATGTCTGAATGCCAACTACATATACGTTTTCCTTGACCACAGACTGTCCTCTGGCTTCCTCTCTGTCTCGAATGCGGGAAGGTCTGCCAGCAAACTGCATGTGATGGAGGGTTTCCCACAGGCTCTGCTTGGTTTTCTCTCACCATAATGCTGGGTGCCATTTGTATACAAGCCTGCAAATAAGTTCCTGACATTTTTGAAAACACACCTTTGGACAAGTGGTACAACCAAGTTTTCCAAGTTATATAGTACTGGGCAAAGTTCACTCAGGCCTTACCACTTCCAACAAGGGAGTCTGTTAAAAAATGTCAGGCACCTATTTGCACACTCGGTTGCATGAGTCATCTATTCTTGAGTACGCCATAAAGCACCAATTGAATAAATAAATAAATAAATAAATAAATCACAGACAAGGTGAAAACACTGCGGATAAAACACGGGAGGAGAATATGGCTTTAAGCATCACTCCATTCTGAACACGTATAAAGTGAAATGTTTTGATGATTATTCTCTCTCTGTTTGCAGCATGCTTCTTCAGATGTGGAGAAAATGATATTAGGAAACAAATGTGATATGAATGATCGGAGACAGGTGTCAAAGGAACGAGGGGAGCAGGTAATCTTTATATCACCCGTGTCTAAAAAAAAAACCTTGTAATTGTATGCCCGACATTTTTGAAAACACCCCTCTATTGGATGTGGTATGACCCAAGTGATCTTTGTCCAGAACTATATAACACGGTAAACATGGTCATACCACTTTGTCCAAAGGGGTGTTTTGAAAAATGTCCAATTTGTAGGCTTCTGAATGGTATTAAGTTGAGGGTTTTTCGCACAACACTTCTGCCATCCTTAGGATTTCAAGGTGTAGCACGTCATTTTTTGATGTTATGCTACTTCTGTAGAGAAACAAGTGACATACAACAAAAAAAAAGCAAAAGATTACACCTCGCGATCAGCTTAATTATGTAAGCCATTGGCAATGTCCCACATTGAGCCTGACATATTTGATTCCTTTGATGTTACATGTAGTTACGTTTTGTTCTGTACAGAAAACGGTTAACGGTTACGTTACATGGTTATGATTCAGCTTATATATGCACAGTAATGTACTACTGTACAGTGCACAACATCTTCAAGTGTCCATTCATGGAGTCACTTCATAGCGTCACGTGCTGGCAATTTTTCACTGTCTTGATGGGTGCCCAAATCAGAATTCAAATTATTTTATTAATTGTGCTGTTAAATCAAAGGCATGATGTAATATTGCTTTTTACTCGAACATTAGCGTTGATCTTGATATTGATGTCCATATTTTAATTTAGCCTAGGTCCGATTTCATGAAGCAACTTTGGACTAAAACAAAAAACTTTAAACTCCATTCTACAGCTTATTTGATTCACACTGATTTTGTAATTTGTGTCACTTGTGCCGAGGCATGATACACTTGCATCATTCGTGCTTTCTTTTTTAAAATTTCAAGGACTTTTAATCTTAGTAAAGTTTTAGAAAACTTTTACTTATGTACAGAATTTCTGTATAGAAGCAGTGCCAGGCCTGACATTTATTTTCACTGTTTTAGTCCAAATTCTGAATCCCCAAGCAGTGCCCAAATTAAAGCTCAATTTGACCCTTCTTCATGGACTAAGACTAAAAAGTTGAAAACCTTAAAAATCTTAGAAATAGTAAAAGGATATGAAGGAAGTCCTGCGCAACAAAACTGATACATGTACCAGGGTTCAAAAGTATTTAAGACAAATAATACTGTTTAACCCTATTACGTGAAAATTCCTGGAAAAAGGAAATATTTGTTTGTATCTAAAATTTTTCTGGTGTGACGTGATGATATTCCTTTCACCTGTTGTATGAGGTCTAATCAGGCAGTCTGAGACAGACTTGATTGAGGCATTCTTTCTGAGATGACGTCCAGACTATTTGAAATATTTGCGCATATCGGCGATCAGTGACGTTATGTTCGTACATGAGGTCACACCAGGCGAATTGAAAGAACAGGTATATTTTGCATTCTCCGAAGAAGCATACAAAATTTGTTCCAAAATTTTTGAAAAACAAAAACTCGTTGAGAACATCCATTAAGTACATATACATACACCTTTTCATAGAGAGGGGAGAGTTTCAATGCATTTCGTACAAGGGGTGTGCAGGGGAGAGATGAGGTCATCAGTCGATGAATGTGAGAAACATATGTGATGTAAATATAGAAATAGGTTGTGTCCTGTTGAACCAATTTCCAGTATCTGACATACGTTGTATAGCAGTGTTTGAAACGGAGTAGGTGTCCCTCATGGTTGAGTTTTCTATTTTGTAGCTTGCTATAGAGCATGGGATAAAGTTCATGGAGACGTCTGCCAAGGCCAGCATTAATGTGGAGGAGGCTTTCTTTACACTGGCAAGGGACATCAAAGCAAAAATGGACCGAAAAATGGTGAGGCCTTCTTTTCTGTATTATTATATAGTTGACAAATTAAAGGAAAAGTCTTCAACGTTCTGTTTTCAATTGCTCACGGCTTCTGTTTTTTTTTTTTAGCTTTTTGTTATTGGTCTTTAATGTGGTCACAACAGCATTACAACAGCCATTGTGATGCTAACCTCATCTTATCTCAGAAGAGTATCACATGTTCTTGGTGTACACAGTGTGCATCGTAATTTGCTTCTTGGGTTTTTGGGGTTTTTTTCGTGAAATGCTCATCGTTCAGTATTCGTTTTCTCGCAGAACCCAGATCAGTATCATCCAAGGGAAGTAACTCTTGCAACAACTTGTCTCCCCTGGTAAACTTTGTGAATGAGTAGCCACATGGTATCATTTTACACTTTGCCCAGTATATTTTTTGTGTTTTTCTTCTAAGATATCTACATGTAATTGTTCTTTATTTGTCTCTAGGAAGCATCAAGCCCACAAAACAAAGGAGGAGGTTACCAGCTAACGAAAAAGGAGTCCACACCGAAAAAATCAGGCTGGCGCTGTCAACTATTATGATTGGACAAAAGTATCATGTGATCATAGTTGAGACTTAACTTTGAAGGGTTTTCACTGGTGGAGCTCCGTGTCGCTAACAGTAGCTTTCCCAATGCAGACAAAGCTTGCTACAAGCATTTTCATTGGACTTAGAAGTTACTGGAATGGCTGAGTTCATTGGAGGAGTATTTCTTCACAAGCATTTTCATTGGCAGTGCCAGTGCTGTGTAACAAACTCTTCTACTGGCCGATTTGTAACTGACACTCTCATTGGATAACCTGATGGACGACATGCAATTCATTATTAAGGGCTCACTCATGTGTGAAATAGAAAGCAAGCTTGTTGAGATACTGGCACAGTGCTGTCAAGAGGTGGATGAATCAGTTCAGACCTGCATGCTGAGCATCCCGCCGTCAAACCATACCACTCATGGGTGGGGAGTCCCCTGGGGAATTCACCAGATCTGTCAATCTTAGTTGAATGTTTGTTCTCTTTAATTTTTTTTTGGTTTTACCATGCCATCCGTAGAGTTGAAGAAGGGTTGGTGTTTCAGCAATATACGCGTACAAGTCACCCTGAAATTCCTGGGTGTGCTGCAATCACTCTGGCCATGCGTTTAATTTCTTTGTGCGAATATTTTTATTCCCCGTGAATGCAGACACCAAGAGCGCGATTTCCAAATTCCAACACCAGTGCTTCCTGAGAGTTGACTTGCCGTAATGAAGACGTCATAGTCAAGTCTGTTCTAATATGATCAACAACAACGTTAATTTGCCTGCTCTTTAGCGTGGTACATAGTATCATGTATCGTCACGAAGAGTAACCTCCCTTTGAATTGAAACATTGCTGCTTTCTGTCAGAATTGTGCTGCTGGTTTGGCATAATGTGCATGTGCAATCATTCATTAGAGACTTCAAGTCTTAAAGGGAGGTGACTCCGTAGTTATAACCTGTCAGCTATGCTATGTTTGTTTTGTACTGAATCTGTACAAAGTTTTACGCTGCATGTACAGGTAAAGACACTTTTGAAAAAAACATTGAAACCAAGTTTCGGAGTTGTACATGTACTCTCTAGCTTTATTTCTTTTAGCAGATCTGCCTATATCTTTATACACATTCTTTGTGTAAGAAGCATGAATTAGTGAATTTGGTGCCTGCCATAATTTCGCTGAGAGAAGCATCTTTTGATTTCAGTAATGTAATTCACAAATACATGTATATTAGCATAGCTGGTACTTTGAGCTGCAGGGCATTGAATTCAAATTAAATAAATTTGGAGTAGAAAAAAACTTTTAGAGCTGGTGAAGTTGTGCACTTTGTCACTGGCGTGTATATTTACATGTATAGATTAAAACTGATCATGTAAAAAGAAAGAAAATCACCATGAAAGAAAAGTTTCAAACTTTTTAAAAATCCATTCTGACAACTTGCCTGAGCAAGTATTTCTGAGATTGTGTTGAACAAGGAAAATGCGAACAGCTCTGAAATGCTTTCATTTTTGTTTTGACCTGTAATGTATTTGGACACATTTTCAGAGAACACAACACAAACTTTGTAGCAGTTGTTGATTTTGTGAAGACCTGAGGTTGTCCAGCAGGCCAGCCCATGCAGCCCATGCAGCGTTCTCTCTGAGCTCAAGTAACTACGGTGCCCGATGTCTGTACATTCAAACTCCTTTAACCTGGAATGATGACTGGGCTAATGCCCATGTGTGCCTCTTATCTCATGCTTGTGTGTTGCTGTAAGTAATGCCATCTGCCAGCCAACAGAGAGCAAAACTGAAGGTTGAGAACAAGTAAAACAGCTCCAACTATGTGCGGTGAAATTCTGACCCCATTTGCCATTAGCTATTGTTAATGATATCCTATAGTTATTTTCTCCACAATGGCGTTCACAGTGTGTAAATAGGTGCTTGAAGACATAGATAAATTAAAATTGCATATTCCCCCCCCCCCCGCCCCCCGACCCAGACTTATACTATTTATGATTGTTTTAAGTACATCATTGTAGTTATACACCTTTGTGACGTACTTGTGAATTTATGGCCTGCGAGCGATACCCTGAGTTGCTAGAAAAACAATAACTATTTTGTACATAATGAAATGGTTAATTTGTCCCCATCAAATTGCGAAGAAGGAAGATTCTACAAAGAACTTAAGATGAGACCTTCATTTATCTCCTGTGACGAATGAGTGACAATCTGCATGTTTAGAGATGAATGGGTTTTTTTGTTTGGTAATTTCAAAATTAATCCTGAATTTAGAAACTCAGATTATCCTTGAGAGTATAGTTGGGTTTTTGTTTTCAATCAAATGCACTTGCATGTATTTAAATACGTGTGTAACAGTTTGTGTTTTTTTCAAATCCTGTAATCTAAAGTATTTTCTGAAAAAAAGCTGAAATTTTTTGTGGTGAATATTTTTTCTTTGAAATCATGTAAGACAAAAGATGGATTGTGTATTAAATTGTCACCAAAACTGAATTGATGGGAAATAATTTGTGATCACATTAAAGAGATGAAGTAATAATATATGGGTAAGGTTCAGATTCACTGCAGTTTTATGAATGATCAATGATACTTAAAATCGAAATGTGTTGATCATGTAAAATGTAATAAAAGATGTACATACTGGCGTGGTTGCTATCAGCAAGGGGACGTCACTCCCGGTAAAAATTTTAACGAATACAATTGTCTCCCCTTGATCCTCACTCATAGTTCTATTTTCCATTGTTTCCTGTTTGTGTCTTTATTTGTGGCTTCATGGTTTGTTATTAAATCATGTTTGTGACCAATCAGTTGTTTCGATTTCTGTTTGTTATGACTGTTTTTTGTGAGGAGTTCCTGTTATATCCTACACTGTTGTAGATTTGATTGAAGCAAAATTATTAAGCTTTTCTATGATATCATTTAACATCTTGTTACTGTTTGTCTGATTTATATTGGTACCAAAAACACTATGTTAACCCCGCATTTAGCAACTGTCCTCTTGCTGTTAAATAATCACAATACATGTTACTAGATATGTTTGTAACAGAAACAAATTGTGGGTGAAAACATTCTCGGGGGCAAAAGAAACTGCTTTCTACCTGTAAAATAATTTAAGCAATGCTCATGATATCTGTCTGGGGATTGCTGATGGTGGCGGAGTTAGACAGTGCTGACAGTCAAGGAACCTTTCACTGTCAGTTGGCATTTTCAAAGAGATTACCCGAACATCTATGAGAGGAAGCAACTTGTCACAGAACAGCAAAGTCATCTTCAATCTTAATACAAATTTCAGACTTTTTTTTTTTTGTTATTGGCTGAAGATATCTAGAACCATGTCGAAAGCGTCAAAGTCTATCCACTAAGGTACAGTGTATAGGCTCTGCTGTAGGTTTCCTTCATTTTTCTGTGAACTAGGAATATGATTTGATATATTTCTGGTATGTTCTGCTTTCGTGATGTAGCCTGGTACATATTTTACTTTTTCTGCATATTGTAGATATGATCAAATGTATTCTCGACCTTTTTTTGATAAATAGATACGTATCTGATCTTTTCTGCAGACTAAAGATACTGTAAGATATATATTTGATCTTTTCTGCACACTAAAGATGCTGTGAGATATATATCTGATCTTTTCTGCCACTAAAGATGCTGTGAGATATATATCTGATCTTTTCTGCACACTAAAGATGCTGTTAGGTATATATCTGATGTTTTCTGCACACTAAAGATGCTGTGAGATATATATCTGATCTTTTCTGCCACTAAAGATGCTGTGAGATATATATCTGATCTTTTCTGCACACTAAAGATGCTGTTAGGTATATATCTGATGTTTTCTGCACACTAAAGATGCTGTTAGGTATATATCTGATGTTTTCTGCACACTAAAGATGCTGTAAGATATATATCTGATCTGTTCTGCGTACTAAAGACAAGCCTGACACTGGACAAAGTGGTATGACTATGTTTTCCATGTTATATAGTTCTGGACAAAGTTCACTTGAGTCATACAACTTCCAACAAAGGGGTGCTTTCGAAAATGTCAGGCACCTGTTTGGAGACTTGTAAAGATGCTGTAGTATATATCTATATCTGATCTTCTCTGCATACTAAGATGATGTACAATATACATCTGATCTTTTCTGCACGCTAAAGATGCTGTAAGATATATATCTTTTCTGCATACTAAAAAATATGATAAAATGTTTTCTGTAAAGAGTCCGATCGGCTGTATTTCTGATGGCGTGTGTGTAAATTCTGCTTAATAGTGTCTGGTGCTTGCTTGACCTTCTCTAAGACTTGGTCGACAGTCTCTGTTTTCGTGGAATTTCAGACTGTCACGATACCCCTAGCTCCTGTCTGGTTGCATGTATATAATTGTAAGTACTTAACAGCGAAATGTGTGCAGAAAGATGTAAAAGTAAAGTATGCAAGGTGCAATCCTGTGAACTTAATGCGTTTTTTTTGTTTTGTAGTTTTGAAGTACAAGTAATATGGGTTGTGTTTTTGCTCTGTTATACATGTATACAGGTGCCTAGCAAGTGACTTAAAGTTTGGTTGTCCCATAGGACTGACAAAACGTTCACTGGCATCTGTGAGATTTTGAGTACAAAAACAGGCTGATTATCCTGAAACCTTTTTTAACTCAGCTCTGTTAAGTTATCAGTGTACATCTTGACACAGGTGTAACCAGAATATTTTGTCATGTGAAGAGGGGAAACTCTGTACAACAATTTATACAAAAAAGAAACATAACTGGAAATTGTGTATATCCTCCTGTGTTTGGTTACCTTTTTTTGTGTTTTGTTTTTAATGTAAATAGTGAAATACCAATCCACTCAGCAGCTTTATTTGATTTCAAGTCATTTGCATACCTGTAGTAGGAGCTGTTATTTACTGTACTTGCCTGCAATTTGGCGTGTTTGTCTGTTTTAGAAATCATTTTGTCCCTTGTGTTCTCTTTCTGTTCAGTTTTCACCGCCTCAGTTCATATTACAAATATTTGAACTTCTTTATTTTTATCTAGTGGTGGTATTTCTTGAAGTGGAAAAACAAGGAAATATAGCATCAGTTTGATACTGCGTGTATTTTCAAACACACAACTTGAAGCAAATGGTGTTGTAGTTTGTTACAAGGAGCATTTTTAACCAGTTGCCATACGATGTCCAGGCCATACTCTAGCAGCATTGTGTAAATTGTGGGTGCAGTGACCTTGATCGGAACTGATGGGTTACAGCACAACAAGGATCACAGCTGATGAGGTACAGCACTACAAGGATCACAGCGGATGAGTTACAACACTACAAGGATCACAGCGGATGAGTTACAGGACTGATGAGTTACAGCACTACAAGGATCACAGTTGATGACTTACAGAACTGATGAGTTACATCACCACAAGGATCGTGTTATGATCTATGAGAAAAGTTACACACAAAATGGGCTGAATAAATGAAGTCGTGTGAAAGTGGTCCTCAAGTTTGTACAGCATGCAATCTGTATGATTATCCATCCATTTGTTTTCAGAAGGGAAAATGTGGATCAATATTTGTTTTTACTTTGTCTTTTATGGAGAAAGTATCTAGTTATGTATTCCTATCCTGGTAATAGAGGTGCGCAAACCACTGTCCCCCACAAACCCACCCCATCTCTTATTTAGTCTACGCCAGAAAACTCTCCTTTTCTTTGTTATTTCTTCGCATCACCGAGATACAGCATATGTCTATGTAAACACCGTGATGTTTTTTCTTGTAAGATTTTGATATCAAGAAAAAGTGTAAATTGATTAAATTATATATATACATGTACATGTATGACTTTGCGAACAGTAGTGCAAGTTAATAAATCAAATTTGTAATATAATTTGGTTGGGCGTGTATTCATTTATGTATGGATTTCTTGGTTTCATGGCAGCTGTTGCGAAGTTCTGCCAGCAACTTGTCGATGGTCGTGTTCCCTCCCACCATAATGCCGACCCACGTCGTAAATGTAGAAGTGAAATAAATAAACACGTGTGAAAATTCATGGAGGCGCCGGTTGGCTCAGTTATGTAAAGCCTAATGGCCTGATGCATCGCATGTGAACCCCCACGCTCCAGTTCACTGTTCTGTGCTATGGGACATTGTGAGTGGACAGTTATTGACTATGGCATTCCAACATACCCGTTTTAGAACAGGCCATCACATGTAAACAGCTAAATGTGCGCATGCCAGGTTACTATTATTATGTTTTTTTTTATTGGTGTTTTATGCCGTACTCGAGAATCTTTCGTTTATACGACGGCGGCCAGCATTATGGTGGGAGGGCAGAGCCCGGCGGACACCCACGACCATCCGCAGGACTTTCCACGACTTTCCCACGCACGGCCGTGCCACGAAGGCCGCCGCCCACTTTCAGTTGGACAATATATTATTATCGTATTGAAAACCTGTGTAAAGTTGCAAACTCCAATGTTCCAAATCTGCACTCCATGGTTTCTGTGTTGCTGTGATGAACAATTACTGAGTGTCACCTTAGCATTCTAACCTTCCGGGATTAGAACAACCGCTCACTATAGACAGCGAAGCGTGTCGATGCCAGGTTACTTTTAGATGTACACTCTGCATATGTTGACAAAATCGCGTTGAACGCAGATCGAGTCGAGCGTTCACTGGCCTCTGCGTTTCTTTGGTTCAGGACATTGATAAGCATTTCAGAAAAAATATTAATCCCGATAAGAAGAAAAAAAAATCGACTAAAGTAAAAAAAACAAACAAACAAACAAAAAAAAAACCCAGGATTAAATTGATGTACATATTAGTGTGTGTTTTCTTGTAAAAAGAACAAATCACAAGAGCTTGAAGGGAGAACTTTGTAGATGATATCCACAATATCATGTACATGACTAGAAAGATAATCCGGTGGAAATATATAGACAGAAATTTCCTGGTTTTTGTGGCCGTCCTTTTCTGTGCTGTTATTCAGAAACGGGGTTAGAGCGCCACCACGGCGAAATGTCCCAGATACCTCTCACCAACACAGTCGCTGTGAATTCATGTGCAGCTCATGCTGGTTTCCTTCCCAGCCGTACGTGAGGAGGTCCGCCAACTACCTGCGAATGGTCGTGGGTTTCCCCCGGTCATTACGATGCTGGCCGCCGTTGTATAAATGAAATATTCTTGAGTAGGGCTAATAAGTAAAAAATAAAAGATAACATTGCAGAGATTGGGTATTGTAGACATAATAATTTATCTTTTCTTTCTTTTCTTTTTATTTTCTTTCTTTTTCAAAGATCCAGGAATGCCGATTTACACCGTTTACTACAGGCACTCAGGAATTAATACATGGTTGTGCTTTCTTGAGACAAGAACAAGTAACAAGAATTTGAAAGAACAACTTATATGATTAAAGGTAGACTATAGCAGCTTGGAGTGAAATAAAGCGGGAATAGTGGGTCAGTTTCCTGGTTTTTGTACTGGACCTCACACTGGACCACGGTTTACAATCCATTTCCTTCCAAACACCTCATCTTCTTGTCAAATCCACCTTCTCAGATTTCGCTGCATTGTCACCGTCAGCCACGTGTGCTTTGTTGTGTGTACTATTTTTGGAAAATGGGGAATGACCTCAGCGGAAATGACCTAAACAGACGTCATTCGCTTTATGTAAATGAGGGTGTTTCCATCAGACACACAGACAGGGCCCAAAATGGCGAAGACGTACGACTATTTGTTCAAACTTTTGTTAATAGGGGATTCGGGTGTCGGTAAAACCTGCGTCCTTTTCAGATTTTCCGATTTTAATTCTACATTTATATCAACGATAGGTAAGGATTTTAGCTGTTTTTTTTGTGTGTGAGGTGGCTCGGTAAGCCACGTCGACGGAGCGAACGGAGTGCGAACTTCCCAAATCCATTGCTAACTTCTCCTAAAGAAAGTTAATCCGTAGTTAGATTATGAGCTGTTTCTTGGATCATTATTTGCTGATACACTTACCCATTGTCTAATTACTCCGCGGAGTTGAACAGTCATATGGACAGCTAGGAAAAAAAACTCTGTGAATTTCTGAGCTCGATTCGGCGATGACATCAGTATCAGCTGATCAAGGGGTCTTTGAAACCGGCTTATTGGTATTTTGACAAAAACGGTATTTGTTGAATAGATGTAAATTGTGAATTATTATCACAGAAGAAAGTGACCTCAGACCTGCATATGAATACTACTTCTTTAAGTATAGTTTCTTTGGGAACTGCTGTGTAAAGATCAAGTTCGACTTCAAGTTAGGAGACAAATGTGGATGCACATCATGCGTTACTTGTACACAGATATACAAATATAAGTTGATGAGTACAAGTAGTTGAACTCACCCGAGACTGTGGACATGCCATTGTACTCACAGCTATATACCTTATTCACGACAGTACGAGCGAAGAGTTTGTCTAAATAACGTGGAAGTCAACACAAAGCTGCTTCTTGGAGACACAAGTCCAGATCTGAGTTTGTCTAAATAACGTGGAAGTCAACACAAAGCTGCTTCTTGGAGACACAAGTCCAGATCTGAGTTTGTCTAAATAACGTGGAAGTCAACACAAAGCTGCTTCTTGGAGACACAAGTCCAGATCTGAGTTTGTCTAAATAACGTGGGAGTCAACACAAAGCTGCTTCTTGGAGACACAAGTCCAGATCTGAGTTTTGTTGATTTTCATAATTTACACATGCTATGTAGATCGTTCTGTTGTCTAACGTACAGTGAATTACAGTTATTATCAGGCATAGTTCTCAGAATGTCTTCCACTGTTTGTCATTACACAATGTCGTCTTTCGTCTTCGTGTGCATGCCACGAAGTCACAGATGAATGAATTGCGGAGATGTGCTTTTTTTTTTCAACTGTTATACACATAGCACTTATCGATGTACGTAATGTTAATTTGATAGTATATGTTTAGAGGAGTCCAGAATTTTTTAACCATGAGGAAAAACTGCAGATGGCATACTCATAAATGTTAATGTATAACCGAGTTCAAGTTAGTGACATTTCACAACTAAGATGGCAACTAAGATGGCATACTCATAAATGTTAATGTATAACCGAGTTCAAGTTAGTGACATGTCCAAGAAAAATATATATATATATATATATATATCTCATTGCTAATAGAGATTCAGTTTTACATATGTTTTCTAGCTGTAGTTTTGCTGATGAAATGTGTGGGCCCGCCAGCAACCTGCGGATGGTCGTGGGTTTCCCCAGGCCGGTTTCCTCCCACCATAAGAATGGCCACAGTAATATAAGTGAAAATATTCTTGAGTATGGCATGAAACACAAATCAAATAAATAAGTAAACAAATTGATGAAACATGTGAGATTTTGTGCATTCGGAGATGTTTTGGTAACAAAATCTGATGAGTCACGATTAAGATTTCATTGGCATATCTTGGACTGCACGGTACTTACGTCCTGTCGGAGAAGTATCATTCGGCGACGCTATTACGGTGTAGTTAGGGTGATGTAATGATATACTGTTTAAAACATTAAGGTGTTAATAAGTATAAAACACCTTCTGTTGGAAGCCCATGTTGAATGTATAACCTATTAGAACCCGGTGCGATGTGTTACCAGTTACCTTGTTTTGGATTACACTGGTGGAGGTTAGAGATTTGACTGATGTCTAGGGAGTAAAAAATTATTGAGTAGGCCCTTAAACACCAATGAAATTAATAATTATAGAGTTAAAGTACATGTAATTAATCAGAACTTAGATACTGAGTTGATAGTTTTCTTATTTCTGTAACAGATGATTTTGTGCACATGCAGCATTAATATCTTTTTTGATTGCTAAATTTAACATTATGCCTTTGAGCAGAGTGTAGCACAAAGATAATGCAAACCTTTGCGTGCGTATGTGCTCTGGCATGCTGCTAATAGACAGTATCAATTGTGCCTCCATCCCCCAGTATTGCAGTGTACCAATAGACAGCGGATATTATCCTTTCTGATCGACTTCCTCTTCTTTTTCAGGTATAGATTTTAAAATCAGAACAATAGAATTAGATGGAAAGAAGATCAAGTTACAAATATGGTGAGTTGATATACTGTTTGTTTTTAGCCCCAGCGTGGCTAAGGTCATTATGTTACACATAATATGCCCTCTGTGGTAATATTTCTGGCAGGTGAATTTTAAGGATGTATAATTGCTTGCTTGGTATGAACACACTGTTAAGGCTGAAGGGTTAGAATGTGTAATGCTGGGTCAGCATGTTCCATCAGGCCATTTTTTAAAAAAAAGTTGTTGGGCGTAAGCAAACCCTGTCCTAAGAAATATGGTCAGTTGGTGAGGAATTTCTTCTTTTTTTTCTTAACTTTGACCATTGAAAAAAGGTAGGGATTTGAATTAAATTCACGCGCAGAGAAAATCTTAACAAACAAATTTTGATAAAAGATTAAAAACAAACTTTTTTATAAACACCAATGAAAACTTGGTTTTGAAGTTTGGTCGGGTTTCGCCAAAAGAAAGTATTTTTACGGGGCAGCACTATTATGTAATGATAATTGAAGACTGTGGCCAAGGACACATTTACACATGCTGATTTGCAGCATGGACATGTCAAAGGCAACTGTTTTAACAAAAATATAAGTACATGGAGCTCAGTTTTCATGTGATATGCATGTATTATTGTAGCCATTTGTGACCATCTCATGTAGTTTCTGTTGTTTCGAGTGCTCGTGTATCACCTTTCAAGCCTTTCTTTCCTGTGGAGTTGTTGGTTTGCATACCTCCAGTTTATGAAAACTGTGTTGATGTGTATTGTAGGACATGACATATATCAACAGTTCTATCACAAGTTGAGTGTCAGTTTCATTGGATAAGTTACTGTATCTTTACATTCTGGAACTGTTCAGTTGTATTAGAATTGTGCAATGTAAAGTTGAGCTTATGGAGCGTACCTGTCCACTTTTGCTTGTTATTTTGTCTTTGGAGCCTTGTTGGTTCTAAAACAAACCAAATGACATTTTGTTGCTAAAGGGTCTACTGGAAGTGGACTTCCATTTCTAGGATCACTGTTGTGAGGGTTTTCTTTTCCTTTAAACAATGACCCAGGTGCCTCCTGCCAATGTGGTCGCCGTGAGTTCAAGTCCAACTCATGCTGGGTTCCTCTCTGGCGTACGTGGAAAAGTCTGCCAGCTACCTGCTGATGGTCGTACTCTCGCCATAATCCTGGCCGCCGTCAAATAAGGGAAATATTTTTGAGTACGGCATAAAACACCAATCAAATAATGAATAAAATAAGTCTTTTAAACAAAACAGCAATCAGTGACATTACATTAGAATGTATCTGATGTGTACATCATTTGTGTTCAGGGACACAATCGGTGACATTACACTAGAATGTATCTGATGTGTACATCATTTGAGTTCAGGGACACAATCGGTGACATTACACTAGGATGTATCTGATGTGTACATCATTTGAGTTCAGGGACACAATCGGTGACATTACACTAGGATGTATCTGATGTGTACATCATTTGAGTTCAGGGACACAATCGGTGACATTACACTAGGATGTATCTGATGTGTACATCATTTGTGTTCAGGGACACAATCGGTGACATTACACTAGAATGTATCTGATGTGTACATCATTTGTGTTCAGGGACACAATCGGTAACATTACATTAGAATGTATCTGATGTGTACATCATTTTTGTTCAGGGACACAATCGGTGACATTACATTAGAATGTATCTGATGTGTACATCATTTGTGTTCAGGGACACAATCGGTGACATTACATTAGAATGTATCTGATGTGTACATCATTTGTGTTCAGGGACACAATCGGTGACATTACATTAGAGTGTATCTGATGTGTACATCATTTATATTCAGGGACACAGGCGGTCAAGAAAGGTTCGGAACCATAACTACAGCATACTACAGAGGAGCAATTGTAAGTTACAGCTCTACCAGGAAGCAAGCCTGCAAACGGGTCACTGACATTTCTGAAAACGATATATATTACTGTACAAAGGTCTCTTAAATCTTACCACTTGCACCAAACGGGTGTTTTCAAAAATGTCAGGCACCTGTTTACAGGCTTAATCAGGAAGTAATATTTCAATAACTGATCAGATATAATGAAATTTCACATGTCAGAAGACCGCAATAGTCAGTATCAATCTCGACCACAATGTTGCCTCTTGTTACTATATACACCTTTGCATATGCATGTACATAGCCTTCATGCACAAGTAAAATAATATGTACGATAGAATCAGATACATGCAACTGCAACGTGAGTGTAAGCACTTAACTGTGGACAAGTTATACCAGGCCTGCAAATAACTTTATAAGGCATTGCTGGCAAATTTCAAAACCTGTTCAATCCACGTAGTGTTTGGAGGATTCCTTATGTTATTAACATGTGCATGTCGAGTTTGTCAGGCGCTGATTAGTTCGTACCTGACAAAATGGATGATGCCTAACAAATGTCCTTGTCAAGATTCCTATTTGCAGGCTTGTTATGCCATTGTAGTTTCTGGTATGTACATGGATTTGGAAAGGTATTGTCGACTCGTTGAAATTAATAACATAACTGTGACAGCCTCAAAGATGTCCAAGAGATTGTGTTATTGAGACTGCCATATTGTCAATATGCACACATTTTTGTGTACTGCTTGTCCTGAAATTTTAATTGGTATTTGTTTGTGAGAAAAAAAAATTTAATACTTGCAGTTTTTGTTTTTCTTTTGTAGGGTATCATGCTGGTATATGATATTACAAATGAAAAATCCTTCGAAAATATTCGAAACTGGATAAGAAATATTGAAGAGGTAGGTTTTGAGAAATATTTTGTGTAGATTATAGTGGTTTGTTTATTCTTTTCATCACACTAGGAAAAAAACCTGCACCAATTTTAATGTTTATACCGTTTTGATGTTTCATGTGCGTGGGTGGCCAAGGCGGATAGGGGGATCAAGCCCAGCTCACGCTGGCTTCCTCTCGGGTTGTACATGAGATGGTCAGTCAGCAACCTCTCGGGTTGTACATGAGATGGTCAGTCAGCAACCTCTCGGGTTGTACATGAGATGGTCAGTCAGCAACCTCTCGGGTTGTACATGAGATGGTCAGTCAGCAACCTCTCGCGTTGTACATGAGATGGTCAGTCAGCAACCTCTCGGGTTGTACATGAGATGGTCAGTCAGCAACCTCTCGGGTTGTACATGAGATGGTCAGTCAGCAACCTCTCGGGTTGTACATGAGATGGTCAGTCAGCAACCTCTCGGGTTGTACATGAGATGGTCAGTCAGCAACCTCAGGATTGTCGAGGGTTTCCTCTGGGCTCTGCTTGGTTTCCTCCCTCGATAAAGCTGGCCGCTGTCGTGTACGTTAAATGTTCTTGAGTACGGCGCAAAACACCAATCAAATAAATAAAAAAAATAAACAAATGTGCATAGGAAAGGGGAGAAAATCAGGAAGTAAGGTTTGCTATTTACCCCCCTTTTTTTTTGACTTCCACAGGTGTGGCTGCATTTACTTGCACAAATGTATTGTTTCACCAGTGGAAGGTTTTACTCGAGATTCTTTGATTTCATTTACGTTCATTAATCTGAAGCAGCCAGCGAGGACCCTAATATTGATGCACAGTGCATTTAATTACCATAATTTTGGCTGCATGCAAAAGTGAGATGTTGTGGAGTATGGCTTAAAACACTTTTCAAATACATAAATCGCTGCAGTTGTATTTTTGTTTAATGTTTACATGTGATATTGCAGAGCAGTCCCTAAATCTAGAATCCTGTAACCCTCCCGGCCTATTTTCATACAGAAATTTTCAAAATGAGATGACGGTGGAAACAACCAGTTGATTGTTGCCAAGCAACCGTGTCAGATATAGACACACTTGTTGACTGTGTATCCACCCACTCCTTTTGCAAGCCTGTATATAGGAGCCTGAGATGTTTCAAAACACCCCTCTGGACAAAGTAATATGACCACGTTTCCCCGTGTTATATAGTTCTGGACAAAGTTCACTTGGGTCATACCACATCCAACAAAGGGGTGTTTCCAAAAATGTCAGGCACATATTTACAGGCTTGCCGCTGCTTTCACATCTGATGAACTTCTGACTCCTCTCCTCGTACCACATTTCTAAGGGTAGGACCCTGAAAAATCAGGTCATCCCAAGAGAAATGCTAAAGACTCCAAGACACAAAAACAAAAAGACAGTTGCAAATGGTTTTGCCGCTACCAGCTTGGTCTCTGTCTGAACATGTCTGTGTCGCTGACCAGGAAGTGAAGCCTGCATATGGGAGCCTGACATTTTTCAAAACACCCCTTTTGACAAAGTGGCATGACCATAGTTTCCCCATGTTATATAGTTCTGGACAAAGTTCACGTTGGTTATACCACGCCCATGAAAGAGGTGTTTTCAAGTATGTCAGGCACATATTTACAGGCTTGCGGGAAGCAGTGCTTGTAACCATACCTGTAAGGAATGTCTGAATGCCAACTACATATACGTTTTCCTGGACCACATACTGTCCTCTGGCTTCCTCTCTGTCTCGAATGCGGGAAGGTCTGCCAGCAAACTGCATGTGATGGAGGGTTTCCCACAGGCTCTGCTTGGTTTTCTCTCACCATAATGCTGGGTGCCATTTGTATACAAGCCTGCAAATAAGTGCCTGATATTTTTGAAAACACACCTTTGGACAAGTGGTACAACCAAGTTTTCCAAGTTATATAGTACTGGGCAAAGTTCACTCAGGCCTTACCACTTCCAACAAGGGAGTCTTTTAAAAAATGTCAGGCACCTATTTGCACACTCGGTTGCATGAGTCATCTATTCTTGAGTACGCCATAAAGCACCAATTGAATAAATAAATAAATAAATAAATAAATCACAGACAAGGTGAAAACACTGCGGATAAAACACGGGAGGAGAATATGGCTTTAAGCATCACTCCATTCTGAACATGTATAAAGTGAAATGTTTTGATGATTATTCTCTCTCTGTTTGCAGCATGTTTCTTCAGATGTGGAGAAAATGATATTAGGAAACAAATGTGATATGAATGATCGGAGACAGGTGTCAAAGGAACGAGGGGAGCAGGTAATCTTTATATCACCCGTGTCTAAAAAAAAAACTTGTAAATGTATGCCCGACATTTTTGAAAACACCCCTTTATTGGATGTGGTATGACCCAAGTGAACTTTGTCCAGAACAGTATAACATGGGAAACCACCACTTTGTTCAAAGGGGTGTTTTGAAAAATGTCCGATTCGCAGACTTCTAAATGGTATTAAGTTGGGGGGTTTTCGCACAACACTTCTACCATCCTTAGGATTTCAAGGTGTAGCACATCATTTTTTGATGTTATGCTTCTCCTGTACAGAAACAAGTGACATACAACAAAAAAAAAAGCAAAAGATTACACCTCGAGATCAGCTTAATTATGTAAGCCATTGGCAATGTCCCACATTGAGCCTGACATATTTGATTCCTTATGCCTGCTGTACATTTGATGTTACATGTAGTTACGTTTTGTTCTGTACAGAAGACAGGCTAACGGTTACGTTACATGGTTATGATTCAGCTTATATATGCACAGTAATGTACTACTGTACAGTGCACAACATCTTCAAGTGTCCATTCATGGAGTCACTTCATAGCGTCACGTGCTGGCAATTTTTCACTGTCTTGATGGGTGCCCAAATCAGAATTCAAATTATTTTATTAATTGTGCTGTTAAATCAAAGGCATGATGTAATATTGCTTTTTACTCGAACATTAGCATTGATCTTGATATTGATGTCCATATTTTAATTTAGCCTAGGTCCGATTTCATGAAGCAACTTTGGACTAAAACAAAAAACTTTAAACTCCATTCTACAGCTTATTTGATTCACACTGATTTTGTAATTTGTGTCACTTGTGCCGCGGCATGATACACTTGCATCATTCGTGCTTTCTTTTTTAAAATTTCAAGGACTTTTAATCTTAGTAAAGTTTTAGAAAACTTTTACTTATGTACAGAATTTCTGTATAGAAGCAGTGCCAGGCCTGACATTTATTTTCACTGTTTTAGTCCAAATTCTGAATCCCCAAGCGGTGCCCAAATTAAAGCTCTATTTGACCCTTCTTCATGGACTAAGACTAAAAAGTTGAAAACCTTAAAAATGTTAGAAATAGTAAAAGGATATGCAGGAAGTCCTGCGCAACAAAACTGATACATGTACCATGGTTCAAAAGTATTTAAGACAAATAATACTATTTAACCCTTATACGTGAAAATTCCTGGAAAAAGGAAATATTTGTTTGTATGTAAAATTTTTCTGGTGTGACGCGATGATATTCCTTTCACCTGTTGTATGAGGTCTAATCAGGCAGTCTGAGACAGACTTGATTGAGGCATTCTTTCTGAGATGACGTCCAGAGTATTTGAAATTTGCGCATATCGGCAATCAGTGACGTTATGTTCGTACATGAGGTCACACCAGGCGAATTGAAAGAACAGGTATATTTTGCATTCTCCGAAGAAGCGTACAAAATTTGTTCCAGAATTTTTGAAAAACAAAAACTCGTTGAGAACATCCATTAAGTACATATACATACACCTTTTCATAGAGAGGCGAGAGTTTCGATGCATTTCGTACAAGGGGTGTGCAAGGGAGAGATGAGGTCATCAATCGATGAATGTGAGAAACGTATGTGATGTAAATATAGAAATAGGTCGTGTGCTGTTAAACCAATTTCCAGTATCTGACATACGTTGTATAGCAGTGTTTGAAACGGAGTAGGTGTCCCTCATGGTTGAGTTTTCTATTTTGTAGCTTGCTATAGAGCATGGGATAAAGTTCATGGAGACGTCTGCCAAGGCCAGCATTAATGTGGAGGAGGCTTTCTTTACACTGGCAAGGGACATCAAAGCAAAAATGGACCGAAAAATGGTGAGGCCTTCTTTTCTGTATTATTATGTAGTTGACAAATTAAAGGAAAAGTCTTCAACGTTCTGTTTTCAATTGCTCACGGCTTCTTTTTTTTTTTTTTTAGCTTTTTGTTATTGGTCTTTAATGTGGTCACAAGAGCATTACAACAGCCATTGTGATGCTAACCTCATCTTATCTCAGAAGAGTATCACATGTTCTTGGTGTACACAGTGTGCATCGTAATTTGCTTCTTGGGTTTTTTGGGGTTTTTTTTCGTGAAATGCTCATCGTTCAGTATTCGTTTTCTCGCAGAACCCAGATCAGTATCATCCAAGGGAAGTAACTCTTGCAACAACTTGTCTCCCCTGATAAACTTCGTGAATGAGTAGCCACATGGTATCATTTTACACTTTGCCCAGTATATTTACGTGATACCTTGTGTTTTTCTTCTAAGATATCTACATGTAATTGTTCTTTATTTGTCTCTAGGAAGCATCAAGCCCACAAAACAAAGGAGGAGGTTACCAGCTAACGAAAAAGGAGTCCACACCGAAAAAATCAGGCTGGCGCTGTCAACTATTATGATTGGACAAAAGTATCATGTGATCATAGTTGAGACTTAACTTTGAAGGGTTTTCACTGGTGGAGCTCCGTGTCGCTAACAGTAGCTTTCCCAGTGCAGACAAAGCTTGCTACAAGCATTTTCATTGGACTTAGAAGTTACTGGAATGGCTGAGTTCATTGGAGGAGTATTTCTTCACAAGCATTTTCATTGGCAGTGCCAGTGCTGTGTAACAAACTCTTCTACTGGCCGATTTGTAACTGACACTCTCATTGGATAACCTGATGGACGACATGCAATTCATTATTAAGGGCTCACTCATGTGTGAAATAGAAAGCAAGCTTGTTGAGATACTGGCACAGTGCTGTCAAGAGGTGGATGAATCAGTTCAGACCTGCATGCTGAGCATCCCGCCGTCAAACCATACCACTCATGGGTGGGGAGTCCCCTGGGGAATTCACCAGATCTGTCAGTCTTAGTTGAATGTTTGTTCTCTTTAATTTTTTTTTGGTTTTACCATGCCATCCGTAGAGTTGAAGAAGGGTTGGTGTTTCAGCAATATACGCGTACAAGTCACCCTGAAATTCCTGGGTGTGCTGCAATCACTCTGGCCATGCGTTTAATTTCTTTGTGCGAATATTTTTATTCCCCGTGAATGCAGACACCAAGAGCGCGATTTCCAAATTCCAACACCAGTGCTTCCTGAGAGTTAGACTTGCCGTAATGAAGACGTCATAGTCAAGTCTGTTCTAATATGATCAACAACAACGTTAATTTGCCTGCTCTTTAGCGTGGTACATAGTATCATGTATCGTCACGAAGAGTAACCTCCCTTTGAATTGAAACATTGCTGCTTTCTGTCAGAATTGTGCTGCTGGTTTGGCATAATGTGCATGTGCAATCATTCATTAGAGACTTCAAGTCTTAAAGGGAGGTGACTCCGTAGTTATAACCTGTCAGCTATGCTATGTTTGTTTTGTACTGAATCTGTACAAAGTTTTACGCTGCATGTACAGGTAAAGTCACTTTTGAAAAAAACATTGAAACCATGTTTCGGAGTTGTACATGTACTCTCTGGATTTACTTCTTTTAGCAGATCTGCCTATATCTTAATACACTCTTTGTGTAAGAAGCATGAATTAGTGAATTTGGTGCTTGCCATAATTTCGCTGAGAGAAGCATCTTTTGATTTCAGTAATGTAATTCACAAATACATGTATATTAGCATAGCTGGTACTTTGAGCTGCAGGGCATTGAATTCAAATTAAATAAATTTGGAGTAGAAAAAAACTTTTAGAGCTGGTGAAGTTGTGCACTTTGTCACTGGCGTGTATATTTACATGTATAGATTAAAACTGATCATGTAAAAAGAAAGAAAATCACCATGAAAGAAAAGTTTCAAACTTTTTAAAAATCCATTCTGACAACTTGCCTGAGCAAGTATTTCTGAGATTGTGTTGAACAAGGAAAATGCTAACAGCTCTGAAATGCTTTCATTTTTGTTTTGACCTGTAATGTATTTGGACACATTTTCAGAGAACACAACACAAACTTTGTAGCAGTTGTTGATTTTGTGAAGACCTGAGGTTGTCCAGCAGGCCAGCCCATGCAGCACATGCAGCGTTCTCTCTGAGCTCAAGTAACTACGGTGCCCGATGTCTGTACATTCAAACTCCTTTAACCTGGAATGATGACTGGGCTAATGCCCATGTGTGCCTCTTATCTCATGCTTGTGTGTTGCTGTAAGTAATGCCATCTGCCAGCCAACAGAGAGCAAAACTGAAGGTTGAGAACAAGTAAAACAGCTCCAACTATGTGCGGTGAAATTCTGACCCCATTTGCCATTAGCTATTGTTAATGATATCCTATAGTTATTTTCTCCACAATGGCGTTCACAGTGTGTAAATAGGTGCTTGAAGACATAGATAAATTAAAATTGCATATTCCCCCCCCCCCGCCCCCCGCCCCAGACTTATACTATTTATGATTGTTTTAAGTACATCATTGTAGTTATACACCTTTGTGACGTACTTGTGAATTTATGGCCTGCGAGCGATACCCTGAGTTGCTAGAAAAACAATAACTATTTTGTACATAATGAAATGGTTAATTTGTCCCCATCAAATTGCGAAGAAGGAAGATTCTACAAAGAACTTAAGATGAGACCTTCATTTATCTCCTGTGACGAATGAGTGACAATCTGCATGTTTAGAGATGAATGGGTTTTTTTGTTTGGTAATTTCAAAATTAATCCTGAATTTAGAAACTCAGATTATCCTTGAGAGTATAGTTGGGTTTTTGTTTTCAATCAAATGCACTTGCATGTATTTAAATACGTGTGTAACAGTTTGTGTTTTTTTCAAATCCTGTAATCTAAAGTATTTTCTGAAAAAAAGCTGAAATTTTTTGTGGTGAATATTTTTTCTTTGAAATCATGTAAGACAAAAGATGGATTGTGTATTAAATTGTCACCAAAACTGAATTGATGGGAAATAATTTGTGATCACATTAAAGAGATGAAGTAATAATATATGGGTAAGGTTCAGATTCACTGCAGTTTTATGAATGATCAATGATACTTAAAATCGAAATGTGTTGATCATGTAAAATGTAATAAAAGATGTACATACTGGCGTGGTTGCTATCAGCAAGGGGACGTCACTCCCGGTAAAAATTTTAACGAATACAATTGTCTCCCCTTGATCCTCACTCATAGTTCTATTTTCCATTGTTTCCTGTTTGTGTCTTTATTTGTGGCTTCATGGTTTGTTATTAAATCATGTTTGTGACCAATCAGTTGTTTCGATTTCTGTTTGTTATGACTGTTTTTTGTGAGGAGTTCCTGTTATATCCTACACTGTTGTAGATTTGATTGAAGCAAAATTATTAAGCTTTTCTATGATATCATTTAACATCTTGTTACTGTTTGTCTGATTTATATTGGTACCAAAAACACTATGTTAACCCCGCATTTAGCAACTGTCCTCTTGCTGTTAAATAATCACAATACATGTTACTAGATATGTTTGTAACAGAAACAAATTGT
Source organism: Acanthopleura granulata (assembly GCA_016165875.1). NCBI lineage: Eukaryota > Metazoa > Mollusca > Polyplacophora > Chitonida > Chitonidae > Acanthopleura > Acanthopleura granulata. The sequence goes on from JABBOT010000006.1 coordinate 15,664,057, forward strand.
GGGTGAAAACATTCTCGGGGGCAAAAGAAACTGCTTTCTACCTGTAAAATAATTTAAGCAATGCTCATGATATCTGTCTGGGGATTGCTGATGGTGGCGGAGTTAGACAGTGCTGACAGTCAAGGAACCTTTCACTGTCAGTTGGCATTTTCAAAGAGATTACCCGAACATCTATGAGAGGAAGCAACTTGTCACAGAACAGCAAAGTCATCTTCAATCTTAATACAAATTTCAGACTTTTTTTTTTTTGTTATTGGCTGAAGATATCTAGAACCATGTCGAAAGCGTCAAAGTCTATCCACTAAGGTACAGTGTATAGGCTCTGCTGTAGGTTTCCTTCATTTTTCTGTGAACTAGGAATATGATTTGATATATTTCTGGTATGTTCTGCTTTCGTGATGTAGCCTGGTACATATTTTACTTTTTCTGCATATTGTAGATATGATCAAATGTATTCTCGACCTTTTTTTGATAAATAGATACGTATCTGATCTTTTCTGCAGACTAAAGATACTGTAAGATATATATTTGATCTTTTCTGCACACTAAAGATGCTGTGAGATATATATCTGATCTTTTCTGCCACTAAAGATGCTGTGAGATATATATCTGATCTTTTCTGCACACTAAAGATGCTGTTAGGTATATATCTGATGTTTTCTGCACACTAAAGATGCTGTGAGATATATATCTGATCTTTTCTGCCACTAAAGATGCTGTGAGATATATATCTGATCTTTTCTGCACACTAAAGATGCTGTTAGGTATATATCTGATGTTTTCTGCACACTAAAGATGCTGTTAGGTATATATCTGATGTTTTCTGCACACTAAAGATGCTGTAAGATATATATCTGATCTGTTCTGCGTACTAAAGACAAGCCTGACACTGGACAAAGTGGTATGACTATGTTTTCCATGTTATATAGTTCTGGACAAAGTTCACTTGAGTCATACAACTTCCAACAAAGGGGTGCTTTCGAAAATGTCAGGCACCTGTTTGGAGACTTGTAAAGATGCTGTAGTATATATCTATATCTGATCTTCTCTGCATACTAAGATGATGTACAATATACATCTGATCTTTTCTGCACGCTAAAGATGCTGTAAGATATATATCTTTTCTGCATACTAAAAAATATGATAAAATGTTTTCTGTAAAGAGTCCGATCGGCTGTATTTCTGATGGCGTGTGTGTAAATTCTGCTTAATAGTGTCTGGTGCTTGCTTGACCTTCTCTAAGACTTGGTCGACAGTCTCTGTTTTCGTGGAATTTCAGACTGTCACGATACCCCTAGCTCCTGTCTGGTTGCATGTATATAATTGTAAGTACTTAACAGCGAAATGTGTGCAGAAAGATGTAAAAGTAAAGTATGCAAGGTGCAATCCTGTGAACTTAATGCGTTTTTTTTGTTTTGTAGTTTTGAAGTACAAGTAATATGGGTTGTGTTTTTGCTCTGTTATACATGTATACAGGTGCCTAGCAAGTGACTTAAAGTTTGGTTGTCCCATAGGACTGACAAAACGTTCACTGGCATCTGTGAGATTTTGAGTACAAAAACAGGCTGATTATCCTGAAACCTTTTTTAACTCAGCTCTGTTAAGTTATCAGTGTACATCTTGACACAGGTGTAACCAGAATATTTTGTCATGTGAAGAGGGGAAACTCTGTACAACAATTTATACAAAAAAGAAACATAACTGGAAATTGTGTATATCCTCCTGTGTTTGGTTACCTTTTTTTGTGTTTTGTTTTTAATGTAAATAGTGAAATACCAATCCACTCAGCAGCTTTATTTGATTTCAAGTCATTTGCATACCTGTAGTAGGAGCTGTTATTTACTGTACTTGCCTGCAATTTGGCGTGTTTGTCTGTTTTAGAAATCATTTTGTCCCTTGTGTTCTCTTTCTGTTCAGTTTTCACCGCCTCAGTTCATATTACAAATATTTGAACTTCTTTATTTTTATCTAGTGGTGGTATTTCTTGAAGTGGAAAAACAAGGAAATATAGCATCAGTTTGATACTGCGTGTATTTTCAAACACACAACTTGAAGCAAATGGTGTTGTAGTTTGTTACAAGGAGCATTTTTAACCAGTTGCCATACGATGTCCAGGCCATACTCTAGCAGCATTGTGTAAATTGTGGGTGCAGTGACCTTGATCGGAACTGATGGGTTACAGCACTACAAGGATCACAGCTGATGAGGTACAGCACTACAAGGATCACAGCGGATGAGTTACAACACTACAAGGATCACAGCGGATGAGTTACAGGACTGATGAGTTACAGCACTACAAGGATCACAATTGATGACTTACAGAACTGATGAGTTACATCACCACAAGGATCGTGTTATGATCTATGAGAAAAGTTACACACAAAATGGGCTGAATAAATGAAGTCGTGTGAAAGTGGTCCTCAAGTTTGTACAGCATGCAATCTGTATGATTATCCATCCATTTGTTTTCAGAAGGGAAAATGTGGATCAATATTTGTTTTTACTTTGTCTTTTATGGAGAAAGTATCTAGTTATGTATTCCTATCCTGGTAATAGAGGTGCGCAAACCACTGTCCCCCACAAACCCACCCCATCTCTTATTTAGTCTACGCCAGAAAACTCTCCTTTTCTTTGTTATTTCTTGGCATCACCGAGATACAGCATATGTCTATGTAAACACCGTGATGTTTTTTCTTGTAAGATTTTGATATCAAGAAAAAGTGTAAATTGATTAAATTATATATATACATGTACATGTATGACTTTGCGAACAGTAGTGCAAGTTAATAAATCAAATTTGTAATATAATTTGGTTGGGCGTGTATTCATTTATGTATGGATTTCTTGGTTTCATGGCAGCTGTTGCGAAGTTCTGCCAGCAACTTGTCGATGGTCGTGTTCCCTCCCACCATAATGCCGACCCACGTCGTAAATGTAGAAGTGAAATAAATAAACACGTGTGAAAATTCATGGAGGCGCTGGTTGGCTCAGTTATGTAAAGCCTAATGGCCTGATGCATCGCATGTGAACCCCCACGCTCCAGTTCACTGTTCGCTGGTCACTGTACTGTGCTATGGGACATTGTGAGTGGACAGTTATTGACTATGGCATTCCAACATACCCGTTTTAGAACAGGCCATCACATGTAAACAGCTAAATGTGCGCATGCCAGGTTACTATTATTATGTTTTTTTTTATTGGTGTTTTATGCCGTACTCGAGAATCTTTCGTTTATACGACGGCGGCCAGCATTATGGTGGGAGGGCAGAGCCCGGCGGACACCCACGACCATCCACAGGACTTTCCACGACTTTCCCACGCACGGCGGTGCCACGAAGGCCGCCGCCCACTTTCAGTTGGACAATGTATTATTATCGTATTGAAAACCTGTGTAAAGTTGCAAACTCCAATGTTCCAAATCTGCACTCCATGGTTTCTGTGTTGCTGTGATGAACAATTACTGAGTGTCACCTTAGCATTCTAACCTTCCGGGATTAGAACAACCTCTCACTATAGACAGCGAAGCGTGTCGATGCCAGGTTACTTTTAGATGTACACTCTGCATATGTTGACAAAATCGCGTTGAACGCAGATCGAGTCGAGCGTTCACTGGCCTCTGCGTTTCTTTGGTTCAGGACATTGTTTATATGGATTATGTGAATTCCTTACTGATTATGACGTTATAAGCAACAAACAAAGCGGTCAGGATTTTCGCTAGGTGTTGATAAAAAAAAATAGGAGCATTGTTTTATACTCGAGTGGCAATAAAGCTGATGACACTGCCCCCCCCCCCCCTTCAGCTGGTGTGCTCTGGCATGTTCCAGGGAGGTCACTTGATAGTAGCATTTTATTTCCCATTATGACGTATATCCCAGGGTATTTTTGCTTATTTGATAGGTGTTTAACACCCGCACTGAAGAATATTTCACTTAAATCCTACACAATGTCAGTCAGCATTTTATCGTGGGAGAAAACCAGGCACAGCCCGAAGATAACCTACGACCATCTGCTGGTTGCTGGCAGATCTTACCACGCGGTCGCAGGTTAGCGAGTTCTGCAGGCCAGATACCCGCCTCATACAATGCATTGTTCAGTGAAAAATTTTTGAATATGGCATTTAATATCAAACAAAACAAAAAATTGTTTAACACAAAACTTCAAATATCTAACTGCATGGAAGTTGGCAAAATGTATTTAATATTTTCTGCGTTTAACTCGTGACGCCCCCCAAAAATTTCAACACACGAAGTCGGTCAGCTTAATATGGGTGAAGGATATCCTAGTGCCGAATGTAAGACGTTGTACATAGGTCTCTGGCATGTCACTGAGGAACATTTTCACGTTTGCCGTGCGCGTGACATATGCTCACCTTGCACATTCATGGAAGACAAGTGGTGTGTACAACGAACTGGAGGTTGGCAAACTGGCACATGCGCATCGTCGATCGGTTATTGTCACGATGGCCACAAAAGCATTGAGAGCGAGGTTAGGCTAAATGCATAACTTGTCGTTTTCAAAATTTCAGGCCAAATGCAGTAAAATGGATTCATCAGTCTTTTGACCAACTTCGTGACTAGGAAGCTAAAATTTCCTGTGCAGGCATACATCGTCGTGGAACAGAATAAATGATAAAACAGACTTTTTTGTTTTAAGCTAGAGGTTCACTGCGCACGTACTCCCAAATGTTTCAATTATAGGCCTACCACGTTAGTCAGGTTTATGAGGGATATCCACGTGCCTGGAATAAATCACCGCACACTTCCTCTTCGTTTCACATCCAAACTTCCTGACACAAATCCGCAACCGCCACAGGTAGCCACAGCTGGATTCAAACCGATACGATTGACTGGGATTAGAATAGGCCTTCATTAACAGTGACGGTGGTACATGTTGGGTTATATTACTTTTTTTTTCCTCTTTAGCTCAGACAAGGCCTTTAAGGTTAACTTGGACACAACGTATTTATAAACAAAAATGTATAGAAAACTTTTGAAGAGTTTGTTCAATCAAGTTAAGGTATTTCATGTATATATATATATATATTTATACCTGGCTCCAGCTTCGTGAAGCACACTTAGCTTAGTATTCTCTTAATTTCCACGACAACGCAAATTGTAGAGATAGGAAGTGCACTTAGCTAAGGGCTACTTAGCACTAAGTATGCTTCATGAAACCAGGCCCTACACTATATAATAACTCATGCATGAATGCCCATCGGGAAGAACTGTTGACTTTCTCAAAAACTTGTAAATCAGTAACAGTTCGCATAGAAAAATTATATGTTTAATGATATGGATGTGCAACTATAGATCAGATGCAAGAGACAGTATATAGACATTTTTAATATTCGTGAGAATATGGTGAATATTATGAATGGGCGATACATAGTTTTTCTTTCTGAGAAGGAGGTTCTGACTGGTACCTTGTCAACAAAATGTCCCATTCAGTTCAGGACCGGTGCACAGACACACATGCAGCATTGTTCAAGCTAAGAATGTTATTTAAAAAGCCAAATATTCATAAATCATCCATGAAAGAGGTGAGTATTTTATGACCGTTACCGGTGCAGCGATTATAAATAGTTTTGAACGACTGGTCACCCGGAACAGCTGGCGACAATTATACGCACCGGGGGTGGGCCGTAAACACGTGTACAGTTGAAAACAGTGTTCAGTCCACACATTTAGTGGTGGATTTTGACGCTCAGTAACTGACCAGCAACCACCCAGTGGCTCTGTAATGCGGTCAGATGTATGTACTTGATTGTTTCCTAATGGTAAAAATTTATTTATTTACTTGATTGGTGTTTTAAGCCGTACTCAACAATATTTCACTTATACGACGACGGCCAGCACTAAGGTGGGAGGAAACCGGGCAGAGCCCGGGGGGAACCCACGACCATCCGCAGGTTGCTGGCAGGCCTTCCCATGTACAGTCGGAGAGGAAGCCGGCATGAACTAGTCTTGAACTCACAACGACCGCATTGGTGGGAGGCTTCGCGTCGTTGTGCTGCGATAGCGCGCTGACCTAATGGCAAAAAGGTCTTTCTGAAAATGTCACACACATGACATGACATGACGTATGATAACCATCGCTTTTAAAGACTTGAACTCACAACATCGGCGAGATTTGTTTATTTACTGATTTATTTGATTGTTGTTTTACGCCCTACATTTCACTTATGTACCGGGTAGGGGATTCCTGTTCATTACACTGCACCAGCACGTTGACCACCTGACCACAGCCTGTCCTAGACTGTGCTTAATTCAGATGACGCCGTATGTGCAATGAATATATGTTTGTGTATTTTTTCGGTTACGCAATGTTTGAAAACGCTTACAAAATGCACATATATCTTGTAAAGCATAGATCATTCCTTTCGATTCTTAGAGAGAAAAAAAACATATTCAGTGATTAAATGCTAGCATCGAGGGGGTATTATTTATATCTCTCAAAATGAACCTGTATTGAGTCATTCTGCTAACGTGTTTCCAATGTTTAGTCTGCACGCATACCCTCTTTTTCTATCGTTTCTACATTTAATCTGCACTTCTTTTTAAGTAATATAGGTTTTACATAAAATTTTTACAGGAATACACAGTTTTCTTCTTTTCTCACATGGTTCGTCAGTCGAGTGAGCGATATATCCGTTCGTATTCATTAGGTGGAAAGCCTGCGGGAGGGGAAGTAGTTTTCTTTACTTTCAACTGTACAAAGATGTGTCCGAAAAATTAGAAGAATTAGTGTGAGCAATATGTGTTCGGAATCCGAAGACATTTTTCTTTACCATGACAGATGTGCGATTTTCCAAAATCTCCACTGTGTGTCCCGTCATTCCAATTTCCCAGGCCGTAGCAGTTACTGCAAACTTGTAAGAGAAAAAAGCAAATAACGCCCAAACCTGTCATGCACATTCGCCCGTGTTTGACAGAGCGACGCATTACGCAGTCTACGGGGTAAGCTGTCCGCACGGGCCCGGTTTCACGAAATTTCTTAATGTCTGTGCTCAAGTAAGACTGCGTTACTTGAGCAATGTAATACTATACTTATGTAACTTTTGACTTAAGCTTAAACTACCGATATCAGTAATTTACTCAATGTCAGAAGTTTCTGGAAAACCGAGCACTGCATACATGCGCTAGATTACTCTGATGTGTGTGCGAACAAACCTTTTGCTGTGTTTAAAATCATGCACTCCCGGGATATATGGCCTGGGTGTGGATACTGACTAAAAAGACCAGGCCGTTGCAGGAATGGTTCGATAATAAGAGTGTGGATAGTTGATGCCCAAACATATATAGGATGATAGACTGAAAACCAACAGGCGCATTTTAATCTGGCCAAATCGCGCCATTAAACGAAGATGGCGAAATGGATGTACGTGCAGTGTTGTGACTTGTGTAAGTGGTATGGAAAGAGTAGATTCAAGCGTCTTAATGCAAAAGAGATGAAGATGTCCAGGATGACACAAAACATGTCCTGGTTGAGTGTGAAGAGTCTGGCCATATATGTCTTAAGACAAATTTTGTTTATAGTTAATATCCTACTTCAGACTGCCGATACAGTCACTGACGATTATGTATACGATTCAATATTTGAAAACCGCTGGTGTACACTAGGTATACAAATGTAGGTATAGTTTGTATAGCACATCCTTGAATATCAAAAACCGGGTTCTCTCTGGTTTGCCCTCACCATAATGCTGGCCGCCGTGTTATAAGCTGGCGAAATATTCATGAGTACGGCGCCAAACAGCAATCAAACAAGGAAAAAAAACGTATTTAAAATATTTTACGTACCGTTATGTGATTTTCCATTTTTACCTCTTTCCTTTTTTTCCGTTTAATTTTGAGTGACTTTAAAAAAGTCTTTTCTCGATTATGAGTTTGAATGTTTTCAGACTCCTGTACACAAAGCCCAGGAGTGTCCTGGTTCCACCATGTTCTGAAATCTTTATGGCAGATTACATTCAGCCCTGTGGTCTCATCCCGGTGTACCTCGGACTATTTCACATATTTTAGGTGTCATTGGCATGGTATTTTAGTGACGCAGCACTGTATGTACATTGGCATTTATAGACCGGTCTGTCCCAAGTAGACAGTGTCATAGTTCATGATTCTTTAGGGCTGAATGTTGAAGACGGCGTAAAATCTTTAAATGAATGAAAGGAAAAGCCACTGACTCGGTGTGATTTTGCTTCAGGTTCTCAGTCTGAAAAAAAAATTAAGAAATTGAATTAATTCATTTTGATATGTTTCAAACTAGCCATTTACATTAAAAAGCTAAATATGGTTGTTAGCTCCCTGGGTCCGAACCCATGACCTTCCGGCCCAAACGGAAATTTGGAGTGCACCATTAGATATTCGCAACCACTACAAGAACAATGCTTATCAAACTGAAATTTATTTAGCGGTTCTACTACGACACATACGCAACACGGCGTTGTAAGATAGATTGCTCTTGTATAAACATTTGCCTCTCTTGTCACATTGCATATTGAACCCGTTATTAGTAACCCGGGAATCTCTGTTTATTTCCGAGGACGTCGGTGTTCACCTACTTACGGCTTGTGTATAATCTCTTTTGTAAATACTTGATAACATGTGTAAATAGTTACGTCAGTATCATTTTAGTTATGAGGCATAACTCCCATACACAAACACATCAGGATTTGAGGTATGCGTATCCCCAAAAGCCAATTCACAACCCATCTGTGTAAGCTAAAGAATTTATGAGCGGTTGAATGGTTACTTATGAATACAGTTGATCTTAAGGTTAAACGTCGACGAGGTCGTGTGCATAGGTAAATATGCGTGATGTCACATGTACATGTAAATGTGTGGGGTCATGAGGTTTTGCTTGAATTTTGGGGGTGGGGTGGGGGGGGGGGGGAGGGGTGGAATCTGTAGACGATATAGCAGTTATCTTTTCTCCCAAGACATGTTAATTACAGGTTCGTGTTCTAGGAAGTGTGTTTGGTGAGATAACACCGGTAATGTACATTAAAGCTTCGTGTTCTAGGAAGTGTGTTTGGTGAGATAACACCGGTAATGTACATTAAAACTTCGTGTTCTAGGAAGGGTATTTGGCTAGATAAGACAAGACATTTTAATTACAGGTGTATACTCAAGGAAGTATATTCAATGAGCTAAAACAAGGCATGTAAATTAAGGAAGTGCAAAATAAGACGTTGATTACCGTAATACGTAAGTGTATTTCATGAGGTAAAATAGGACGTGTTAAATATCTCTGCCTGCCAAAGTAAGTGTATTTGAAAGGGTAATATAGGACATGTTAATTATCCTTGCATGCTGCCCTAAGTGTATTCGATGAGGTAAATCAAGATGTGTTAATGATCGCTGTGTTCTCAAGGAAGTGTATTTGATGAGGTATTATACGACATTTTAATCACCCGTGCATGCTGTCGTAAGTGTATTCGATAAGATAAAGCAAGACGCGTTAATAACCGCTTCCCTCTTTAATGAACTGTATTCGATGAGGTAATATAGGACATGTTAATTACATCTGCGTGCTCTCGTAGGTGATTTCGATGATATAAAGCTGGATGCGTTAACCTGCGTGCACAGGGAAGTGTATTTAACAGAACTTCTAGTCCGGACAGTACAGGACTTTGCATAGCTAGACAGATATGATATCCTACAAGGATAATTTGAGGTTGGTCAGCGAATCAACTATAGTATTAAATGCGTCTATGCATATTTGAGAAAACCACTCAACGTATAAAACTATACCCCGAATATGTAGGAAATCAGATATTTCTAAACTCTAAATAGGTATACCTAAAATTTCGTCCCCGACCATATTAACCCTTTTGTTTGATTCTGAGAGTTTGATTCTTGTCAGAAAGGTTTATCGAGGGTGCATTTGAAGCATAGCGTAATACCCTGCTGGAGAAATGTGAATCCCTTCATCAAAAGTAATGCTTGATGATCTTCATTTGTATCTCAGAACGGTGTACTAATGTCTCAGGTTCGATGAATTCTTTGTCCATAACTACAGTTAAATCTGACCGGTTATATAAACACGTGTTGTGTAACAGGCGTAGTTCCACGTGGCGGTGATGCAAGACATTTGGCACAGATACAAGCTACAGCCTCATTCGTCGATAGACTCGAGCGCTTTATAAAACGATGGCACCTCGGGCCTATAACCGATCGAACGGAACCATTGTCCGCGTGCTTACACAACGTACAGCGGATCAATGAATTCGAGGAAATGAAAACTGAGATAAAGGTCGTAACCATTCATATGTAGGAAACCAGATATTTCTAAAACCTAAACAGAGAAGCCTGAAATTTCATCTCCGATCATGTTAACGCTTTTGCTTGATTCTGAGAGTTTGACTCATGTCAGCAAGGTTTTTCGAAGGTGCATTCGAAGCATAGGGTAATATCCTACTGTGAATCCCATTATCAAAAGTAACATTTGATATGATCTTTATTTGTCTCTCAGAGGGGAGAACTTTAGATCGTGTACTAATATCCCAGGTTTGATGTATTCCTTGTCTAGACATAACTACAATTATGTCTGACCGGTTATATAAACGTGTTGTGTAACAGGGGTAACTTCACGTGGAGACGCACGACACCAGGCACTTATGCAAGCTCCGCGCTCATATGTCCCGAGACTCAAACGCTCTTTATGATCAAACCGATCGACCGGAACCAGTGTCCACGTGCTTACAGAACACACCGCGGACCAATGAAATTCGAGGAAGAAAAAATGAGCTAGCTCTGGATTTTTGGTCTGTAAATTCCTGACTCACAACCTTGCTACAGTCACACCGTTGACAAGGTATTTTTATATACCCGTTTGCTCCTAGGACAAGAATACTACTAGGTAAGCCATATGACTTACACAGTGCAGCTGAATTAACTCTATGTTTGCGTATTTGTTTGGTTATCTATAGACATCCATCTCATAGGTGCAAAAGAAGCATAGAAAAGAATCAATGCAATGACTGTATATAGTATGTATTAAAAAGGACGTCTGTACCTTATTACGCTGCAGTAATATTGCTGCTCACAGTAAATAATACGCCAGTTTATATGTATTAAAAAAGACCTCTGTATCTTATTACACCGTAGTAATATTGCTGCTCATAGTAAATAATACGCCCGTTTATATGTATTTCAGTGCTTGGGAGGAGCGGGTTGTGGGGCTTATTGATTTGTTTCTCCAACTGTTTTGAGTGAGGTCGTAATCATGCAATTATCTCTAAACATTATAAAACGGACGACATCATCAGTTTATTTATTTATTTATTTATTTATTTATTTATTTATTTGATTGGTGTTTTACGCCGTACTCAGCAGTATTTCACATATACGACGGCGGCCAGCATTATGGTGGGAGGAAACCGGGCAGAGCCCGGGGGAAACTCACGACCATCCGCAGGTTGCTGGCAATCCTTCCCACGTACGGCCGGAGAGGAAGCCAGCATGAGCTGGCTTCTGGGTCATTGTGCTGCGACTGAGCCACGGAGGTCCCACGACATCGTCAGGTTTGATGCTGTTGTCGGATTAAACAAGTCTCAAGAAAACTGTTTTTTCGCGAGAAATTCATGCAAAGCGAAATCAAGCTTTAGAGCACGGTTTAGAGCATGTTATTTTACCCTTTGTCACAAAGAGACTCGCTCATGTGTCAATAACTTTATTTCGAAAACAATTCACAATGAGGAACAGGGTTTCATATTGAAAGAACAGCACGACTGATTTCCTGCCGATACCCGCCAAGGCACTTACCACGGCTTTCACAAAAGTCTTTCCCACGTGGAAAGGTTTGATATACACAAGATATTGTTGGAATAAATGTGATTCTTTGCAAACTTTGCAATATGCTCCATGCACAGTGAGAACGGGGTGATTCGCAGGTCGTCTGTAAAAGGCAGGGCATTTATTGGGCAGGGCAACGTGTGTAACAGAGTATTAAGTATACACCGACAAAGTATTCCAGAATGTGAGTTGCATACAGTGTCATGAAAAAAGGCGTATGGCCAACTGTTTTTTTATGGGGTCTCAGTGACCGAGGACATTAGCGCGCTAGTGCAGCGTAATGACCCAGGTGCCTCACAACAGTGCGATCGCTATGACCTTAGGCCCAACTCTTTCTTAAGCCCTTGCTCTTTTCATGCTCACTGTGACGGTGTCTTACATTTAACATAAGTCAGAAATGGCTATAATTGGTTCCGGTCCCTCGACATGAGTATAGTTACAGTGAAACCGTAAATGAGGTAACTCGGCGCGATGACCCAGATACCTCTCACCAATGGAGTGGCTGTGAGTTCAAGCCTAAATCATGCTGTCTTCCACTCTGGCCGAATTTGGAAAGGTCTGCTATCAACCTGCGGATGATATTGTGTTTCCTCCGGGCTCTGCCCTGATACGGGGTAAGGGTTCGTGTGGCTACTTGATCCGAGCGCAGAGTTTGTAGAGGAAGCGTTTTGAGCAGATTCGAGTTAGAATCACCTATCGTCCCACAGTCAGCACGGTCACCTTTCAGTCCGTTTGAATTTACATCAACAGGCGAAAGTTGCAGGGTGCCTTTGTTAATAGTGGCTGTTTCAGGGGATTTGGGGACGCTAGCATCCGTTTGGATACCTACTTCTTTAAAGTTTCTCTCGGAGGTGCTATTTCCAAAACTACATTTATTTTCAAAAGTGATTTTACATGGGGAAATATGATTAAAATTAGAATCACTCGAATTTCTTAAAGAAGAATGCTGAGGCTCTGGTGGGGGTCTAGGATTTAGCTTAACCCGGGTGGATTTGCCCCTGATGGCTAAACTAGCCGTTGTACTTATCCTAGGTCTGGGAGATGTAATATTATCACTAGCATTGAGTTTCGGGTCTGAAATGTTTTGATTAGAATTTGGAAGTCGAACTCTTCCTACCTGAAGTCCACTATCCTCCCAGTTATAGTGAACTTCCTCTAGTTTAAAGGCACGTTACTCGAATTGTTAGGTTGCGAGGATTGTCGTCTGGCATTGTTTCTCTTTCTTTTTCGACAATCGTTGATTACATGGCCAGGAGTTTTACAATAATTACAGAATTGTTTAGTTTTTGTTTTCTCGGGGCAGTCCTTCGCCATGTGGCCTAGTCGCTGGCATGATCTACAAATAGGAGTGCCGTCGACGGCTCGAAAACGGTCGAAATCTTTTGAATTTGAGGAGGTGTGGCTATCAGGCTGAGACTTTGTGATTGGTTGCTGCTTCGCAGCTTGCGAACTTAAGGCGGCAATGCTGACGGCGCTTGGATACGCACTCTCAGCCAATCTGGCTTTGTTTAGCGCATCTTCTAAATTTTGCGGTTTTTGAAAAATTACATGGGACCTTAGAAAAGGGTTAAGTCCCTGCATAAAGAATGACAAGGTCTCAACATCCGATTTCCTAGCTCTTTTACAGAGATGTGTAATATCTGTTATAAATTCCTCTAGCGGCTCGTTCATCCTCTGTTGCCTAGCATAGAGCGCACTGTCTCGCCCAACGCATTTCGGGACCGTCGAAACGGTTTGTGAACGAATCTACCAATTGTCCGAAATTTTGTTTAACTGAATCCGATAATCCAGAGTAAAAAGATTGCGCAGGTCCGCTTAAATACATTTTAAAAATGTTCGATCTTTGGGCGTCTGACCAGCCTAAAACATCGGCATAAGTTATGAAATGATCTAGAAAGGCTTGAAAATCGTCATCAGGTTTACCTATGAATGATTTTGGGGCTGGTACACCATTTGGCCCCGGCGAAGTATGCCCTCTAGAATTAGAGCCTGTAATAGATGATAGTATCCTAGCCGTTTCTGAATTTTGATGTGCCAAACTGGTAAGAACGGTAGAAATTGGCTGTAGGATTTGTTCGATATCTGGGTTGGAATTGGCAGCCGAATCAGAAGTAATTTCAGTCGATGTTGGTGATCCCCCGGATCTAAGACTATATCCTAATGGAACTCCCTGAATACCCTGGTTTCTGTTGCTTTGGGCCATTTTTCTCTAAGTTACAAAAATTAAAAACACTTACCTTAGAACTGTATACCAGAGATTTGTCGATGTGTCACTTTGAAACAAACCACGCTCTGCTACCAATTGATACGGGGTAAGGGTTCGTGTGGCTACTTGATCCGAGCGCAGAGTTTGTAGAGGAAGCGTTTTGAGTGGAAGCGTCTTAGGGAAACCCTCACGATGGAGCCTATATAGTCTTGTCAGACACAACTAGGTAACACAACGTGCAGAGTGGAAACTGTGCGCTGAGGTTGCCACTAACTATACCCGTAACCTTTATAAAACTATATAGTTTTATAGATAAACCTGTGGACAAAGTGACTACAACGACAAGGGGTTAAATAACAAGAAAAGAGTTCTTTAATATATACTTACTACTTATACTTACTATGCGCCGCTGTCCCGGGTTCAAAGTGGAGAGAGAGCGAACGCCAGCCAAAACAAGTCAATCCCAGTTCAATTTGGTGAAGTCCGAAAGCAGAGGGTATCTCCAAGGGAGAGAAGTTATAGCCTTAGATCGGGGGTATCAGGAAGCACAGTAACGTAGCGTATGAGTGGCCAAAAGACTTCTGCTTCTCTTAAATTTGGGATTCGCTTATATAGCAGCGAACGAGTAAATCTTTTGTTTCTAAATTACCGGTCGTAAATTTTGAAGCCTGCGTTATCTCACTTAATGTATCGTCTGGAGGTGCTCTCTTTCCTCCTTTGGGTAACATTAATGGGGACCAACGGCGAGAACCATTTTTGACACATGTGTGGGAATTTCAGCTTGGGCTATGATGTAGCGTTGTCCCATCTGCACAATCAGCCACGCCAAACGAACTTAAACCCGACCGTGAATTTAATCACCTTGTGTGGGCCTTAAACTTACGCGGTTAATAAACCCGGACACATGTAATCACGACATGTGCCTCGTAACATTATCCCCCCACTCGAAAAAGCACGTGACCTCACGTGTTATTAAGTTTAGAGGATGGCCCGGATGAAAATCCCTCAATGTGTTTACATGAAGTGGAACTAGATAGAACTAAAGTACAATTGCTACAGCACGACGTCAAACATGATTTGTGGAATTATTTATCGGACACAAATAGAAAAGTGATTACAACACCAAACAATGAAG
The DNA here is from genome assembly GCA_016165875.1 of Acanthopleura granulata. Classification (NCBI taxonomy): domain Eukaryota; kingdom Metazoa; phylum Mollusca; class Polyplacophora; order Chitonida; family Chitonidae; genus Acanthopleura; species Acanthopleura granulata. The sequence continues at coordinate 15,679,193 of JABBOT010000006.1, forward strand.
CGATTACAACATTGATCAGACATGATTTTAATCGATTACAACACCAAACAATGAAGCGATTACAACATTGATCAGAGATGATTTGAATCAATTACAACACCAAACAATGGAGCAATTACAACATTGATCAGAGATGATTTGAATCGATTACAGCATCAAAGCAGTTCGTTAGCTACGAGGAAGAAGATAAAATGTATTTAACACGGAAACAATCTGAACGAACATCGCATGGGAACATGCATTTCTCACAAGAACACACATAGATATATATATATATTTTTTCTAATAATGGCTGCGAGTGAAGTCGTCATATCTCTTCCATTATCATGGGTGATCGAAAGGCTTGCGGCACGTCTCCTGGCTGGATGAAGGTAGGGCATACATCGCGAGGAACATAGATTCAAGGCTCGGCACATCCCCTGGCTGATTTGGGCGACTCTGTAACTATCGAAGAGCAGTATCAGACAAGTAGAACGCAACACTCCAAGATTAAGGAGGAGTGAATGTTTACCATATTGTTCTATGTCACGGTTACAGTTCTTTAGAATAAAGTTTGGATGCCCACTTTGTGTAATTGTAACTGATGTCACGTGTCTAGCAAGTGATTAGAGATAGTCTAACCGATTTACCAAGGCATGATCTACACTTAGCCGTCGCAGGTAGAGTCATTACTCTCGCGCTGTGGTCGTCACCAGGCGGCTTGATAAGGTTAGCTGAAGGAAGGTCGCTTGCAGAGAATTCAAATACGAGATGACACACTGTGACATGATACAAAACAACCTGGAAATTCACCTACCTAGAATTAGCTACCACGCAAATATACTTGAACCTATAGACCATGGATTCCAAGATACAGTTTGGAATACCACATCCCGTGCGACTTGTGGGGTTTCAGAATCTCCATCGATAACATGAGGCTGCAAAGGACTTACATAGCGAGTTAGTACAACGAATGACAACAATAAGGATCCCGGGAATGAACACATGGAGTTAATTCAATTCACACGTCAACCTTCTTCATAGGGACGGACTGGATGTACCTATTTAGGAGAATGTATAGGTTACCTCGGTATGGAGAGTACGGTATACCCCGCACTCTCCCATATTCTAATACCGACATGTGTAAATAGTACCCCTAGTTGGGTTTGACGACTACGCGATCCGACCAGGTCCATTATAACAAACAGAAGGATGTAAAACACAGTGATCAGCATCTGAAAGTAGACAGTTATTTATCATTAGCATGAAAATTATCAACAAGAGACTGATCCAAAATGTGTGACTCAGGTTCCCAAGTATTGTGTTTGGGACCATATCCTGCCCACTTGATCTTATAATAGTTAACTCCTTTTACCTTCTTGTGACGTAAAATCTTTTCCACTGTCCATATGTCATCGGTTACATCGGTGCTACCCTCTGGTGATGATTGTGTATTTGGGTTCGGATTTGCTGTAGGACAGTCCTCGGTGTTGATACCAGAACCTATTTGTCTAGTATCTGGATGCAAACAAGGCTTGAGGCGATTAGAGTGAATAAGGGTACCCAACATTCTACCGTTAATCCGTCTTAGACGATATGTGCAATTACTGGGCATAGACTGCACTATGAAGGGTCCTTCCCATGGATGGGACAGCTTTTTACTAAGTCCTTTCCGGACTTTTGGGTTATGTAACCACACTAAATCACCAATCTTGTAGGGTGGAGGCCTAGCGTTTCTGTCATAGTTCTTTTTCATACGATCTCTAGAAATTGACAAGTTAGCTCGTGCCAGTGTTTGGGCTACTTGTAAGTTAGCTTTAATCTCATCCAAGCATTCACTGAATGATAGTGGGTTACCGTCTTTACTATGTAAAGTAACATCTATCGGTAGGTTAGCCTCACGGCCATACAACAAATGAAAGGGGGTGAGACCTGTACTTTCAAGGGCAGGGGACGTTCTGTAAGCGAACAAAATGGATGGTATGTAGGTATCCCAATCGTCCTGTGAGTCGTTTGTAAACATTGAAATACCAGTTACCAGGGTTCCGTTGAACTTTTCCGTAAGGCCATCAGTTTGGGGATGGAAAGGGCTTGTTTTTACATGCTTGGTATTAAACAACTTACACAACTCTTGGACAAGGCGCGAGAGAAAATTTGTACCCCTGTCGGATAATAACACCTTGGGTGACCCATGGCGACATATTATCTCATTATAAAAGACTTTGGCAATTACAGACGCCTCAATTGACGGGACGGCGAAGGCTTCCGGCCAACGCGTCATGTAATCCGTAATTACGACAATATACTTATTACCTTGAGTCGTTGTGGGTAGTGGGCCGACACAGTCAATAGCGATTCGGTCGAATGCACTCTCTACGGGAGGTAGGGGATTTAGAGGAGCTTTGCGACAATATTTAGGTGTCTTCCTAGTATTACACTTAGTGCAAGTTTTAACCCAATGTTCAGTGTCAGCATACATGCCGTGCCAAAAGTAACGTCGTTTAATTTTCTCATAAGTCTTACTAATGCCAAAATGACCACCAGTGGGATCGTCGTGATGAGCGCATAATATCTGTTTCCTTAGTTGGTTTGGAACAACTAATAACAGTCCTTTCGAATTGGCTGGACTTTTGTCAGATATGGAAATGCGATGAAGGATACCATCCGAATCAAGAGCATAGTGATCAGCCGTTAGCAGAATAGTTCTAGCATCGGCATCTTTTGACGGCAGCTGCTTGTTTTCTAAGTATGCTATTAGCATGGAGGTTGTCGGATCTTGTCTTTGAAAGTCATACAGCTGAGCCAAGGGGAGATCCAAGGCATTGATACTGACTTCTTTAGCTGTGGATTTGCTTACCTCAGATGATTTAAAAGGAATTCTAGACAACCCGTCGGCATTTTCATGAACTCTACCTGCTCGATGAACTACTGTAAAGTCGAACTCCTGGAGAGCCATAGCCCAGCGTGCTAATCTTCCAGAAGGTTCCTTAAGCTCCAGAAGCCATCGGAGGGCGCTATGGTCGGTTATCACAGTGAAATGCCTACCATACAGATAAGGCCTGAAATACTTGATACCGGCTACTACAGCAAGTGCCTCTTTCTCGGTAATGCTATAATTTTTCTCGTGGATGGTTAGCGACCTACCTGCGTATGCTACTACAGCCTCTTTTCCATCTTTGTCCTGAGCTAGAATCATACCTATTCCTAAGTCACTAGCGTCTGTACAGAGTTTAAATGGCTTGGTGAAGTCGGGAAAGATTAACACAGGAGGGTTACTTAGCGCAAGCTTTAGGTTTTCAAAAGCTTCCTGGCATTCAGCAGACCACATAAACGGTTTGTCCTTCTTTGTGAGCTCATTTAGAGGAGCAGCTATGGCCGAAAATCCTTTCACAAATTTCCGATAGTAATTAGCCAAACCTGTGAAACTTCTAAGTTCTTTAAGGTTCCTGGGCCTTGGGTACTCATTGATAACCCTGCATTTCTCTGGATCTGGACGAATTCCATCTTTAGATACCACATGACCCAAATACTTTACCTCTCTGCAAGCAAAATTGCACTTCTGAGGCTTCAGCCTTAACCTGGCCTCCTTAAGTCGCTGGAACACCGCTTCTAGATGTTTAAGATGATCTTCAAAACTTGGAGAGAATACAATTATATCATCGATATAAATGAGGCAGATATCATAGGTTAAACCTCGAAGAACACTTTCCATAACTCGTTGGAATGAACTGGGGGCATTTGTGACTCCAAAGGGAAGTCGGGTAAACTGATAAAGACCCGAGTGTACTATGAAGGCAGTTCTATCTGCAGTCTGAGGATCCAACTCTATCTGCCAGTAACCACTTCTAAGGTCCAAAGTACTAAAGTAAGCAGCGCACTTACCTGAGATTGCTTGGAATGATTCTTCCATCCTTGGTAACGGATATGAATCCTTGTATGTGACAGAGTTTAATTTCCTGTAGTCCACACAGAAACGTATAGAGTTGTCGGGCTTTTTAACTAACACTACTGGACTTGCCCATGGAGACTGACTTTCCTCAATTACATCCTGGTCTAGCATCTTACGTATGTGATCATCTATGACCTGTCGCTGAGCTGGGCCGACTCTGTAGGGCCTTTGTCTAATGGGGGCGTGGTCACCCGTCTCTATCCTATGCTTAATTGTTGAGCTTTTAGATAATTCTGAATCATCATTTGCGAACACATCTCTGTAGTCCATCAACAACTTCTCAAGTTTGCCCTTTTGGTCTGTGTCCAATTCAGAAGTACTTAAGTCAACCGCAGGAGGGTCATTAAAGGGATTAAAGGGATTACGGTTACCACCTGGGGAAGAAGGACTATCTAGCGAGACGGCATTCACATGCTCCGCAGGGGACTCTACACTAGGATAAACATTAAACTGATCTGCTGAAAATGTTCCCAAGTTAAGTAAGTCTCTTATGTGAACTGATTCCCCGCTGGGATTTAAAATTCTGATAGGGATAAGACCATTAACAACGGTGACTAAAGCTCGGGCTCCAATTACGCCCTTCTTACCGTATAAATCTTCATTAGGCTCGAATAATCCAGAACATCCCTCAAGAAAACCATTGTGGACTTTAGCCATAAAACAGTTTGGGAATTTGCATTTAATTCGACATGAGTGAAGGCGCAAACCTTGCTTGCACCGGTTAGATTATACTTCTTTTGTAGCTTAACAATCTCCGAACCTCGAAGTTGGAACGTTCCCTCATCAAAATTAATGTGACCACCATAGGTAGACAAGAAATCAGTACCTAATATGACTTCATATGTCAAATCAGCTACGACATATACCTTATGGAGAACATGTAATTTACCTATCTCTAATGGTAAGGACAATGTGCCTAATATCTTCATAACAGATCCATTAGCAGAAACGACGGTAGGCATGTCAGAAGCTGTAAGAGGGAGCATTCTTAGCGTTGGGTCCCTAAGTCTAAACTCATTTTGAATAACACTTACTCCAGCACCTGTGTCTATAAGAACAGAGAGAGCTGAGTCACTAACCTTAGCACAAACAGAGCTAGCAATTGAAGCTAAAATTACCTTCTTGCTTTCAGTTACATTTTCCGAATCCACAGGTATGTCGACATCGGCTGGTTTAACAAATGACGGCTCGGTGTGACGTCTGTGTTTCTCGAAGAGTTCAACACAGCTGTGTGGAAGCCGTGGGTTGTAACTGAGCAACGTTGTAACCAATTCTTTTCCAACATTTACGATAACAATAACCACAATGATAATAAAACTCAACAGATGGACAATGGCATTAGAGAGCAGATTCGAGTTAGAATCACCTATCGTCCCACAGTCAGCACGGTCACCTTTCAGTCCGTTTGAATTTACATCAACAGGCGAAAGTTGCAGGGTGCCTTTGTTAATAGTGGCTGTTTCAGGGGATTTGGGGACGCTAGCATCCGTTTGGATACCTACTTCTTTAAAGTTTCTCTCGGAGGTGCTATTTCCAAAACTACATTTATTTTCAAAAGTGATTTTACATGGGGAAATATGATTAAAATTAGAATCACTCGAATTTCTTAAAGAAGAATGCTGAGGCTCTGGTGGGGGTCTAGGATTTAGCTTAACCCGGGTGGATTTGCCCCTGATGGCTAAACTAGCCGTTGTACTTATCCTAGGTCTGGGAGATGTAATATTATCACTAGCATTGAGTTTCGGGTCTGAAATGTTTTGATTAGAATTTGGAAGTCGAACTCTTCCTACCTGAAGTCCACTATCCTCCCAGTTATAGTGAACTTCCTCTAGTTTAAAGGCACGTTACTCGAATTGTTAGGTTGCGAGGATTGTCGTCTGGCATTGTTTCTCTTTCTTTTTCGACAATCGTTGATTACATGGCCAGGAGTTTTACAATAATTACAGAATTGTTTAGTTTTTGTTTTCTCGGGGCAGTCCTTCGCCATGTGGCCTAGTCGCTGGCATGATCTACAAATAGGAGTGCCGTCGACGGCTCGAAAACGGTCGAAATCTTTTGAATTTGAGGAGGTGTGGCTATCAGGCTGAGACTTTGTGATTGGTTGCTGCTTCGCAGCTTGCGAACTTAAGGCGGCAATGCTGACGGCGCTTGGATACGCACTCTCAGCCAATCTGGCTTTGTTTAGCGCATCTTCTAAATTTTGCGGTTTTTGAAAAATTACATGGGACCTTAGAAAAGGGTTAAGTCCCTGCATAAAGAATGACAAGGTCTCAACATCCGATTTCCTAGCTCTTTTACAGAGATGTGTAATATCTGTTATAAATTCCTCTAGCGGCTCGTTCATCCTCTGTTGCCTAGCATAGAGCGCACTGTCTCTCGCCCAACGCATTTCGGGACCGTCGAAACGGTTTGTGAACGAATCTACCAATTGTCCGAAATTTTGTTTAACTGAATCCGATAATCCAGAGTAAAAAGATTGCGCAGGTCCGCTTAAATACATTTTAAAAATGTTCGATCTTTGGGCGTCTGACCAGCCTAAAACATCGGCATAAGTTATGAAATGATCTAGAAAGGCTTGAAAATCGTCATCAGGTTTACCTATGAATGATTTTGGGGCTGGTACACCATTTGGCCCCGGCGAAGTATGCCCTCTAGAATTAGAGCCTGTAATAGATGATAGTATCCTAGCCGTTTCTGAATTTTGATGTGCCAAACTGGTAAGAACGGTAGAAATTGGCTGTAGGATTTGTTCGATATCTGGGTTGGAATTGGCAGCCGAATCAGAAGTAATTTCAGTCGATGTTGGTGATCCCCCGGATCTAAGACTATATCCTAATGGAACTCCCTGAATACCCTGGTTTCTGTTGCTTTGGGCCATTTTTCTCTAAGTTACAAAAATTAAAAACACTTACCTTAGAACTGTATACCAGAGATTTGTCGATGTGTCACTTTGAAACAAACCACGCTCTGCTACCAATTGATACGGGGTAAGGGTTCGTGTGGCTACTTGATCCGAGCGCAGAGTTTGTAGAGGAAGCGTTTTGAGTGGAAGCGTCTTAGGGAAACCCTCACGATGGAGCCTATATAGTCTTGTCAGACACAACTAGGTAACACAACGTGCAGAGTGGAAACTGTGCGCTGAGGTTGCCACTAACTATACCCGTAACCTTTATAAAACTATATAGTTTTATAGATAAACCTGTGGACAAAGTGACTACAACGACAAGGGGTTAAATAACAAGAAAAGAGTTCTTTAATATATACTTACTACTTATACTTACTATGCGCCGCTGTCCCGGGTTCAAAGTGGAGAGAGAGCGAACGCCAGCCAAAACAAGTCAATCCCAGTTCAATTTGGTGAAGTCCGAAAGCAGAGGGTATCTCCAAGGGAGAGAAGTTATAGCCTTAGATCGGGGGTATCAGGAAGCACAGTAACGTAGCGTATGAGTGGCCAAAAGACTTCTGCTTCTCTTAAATTTGGGATTCGCTTATATAGCAGCGAACGAGTAAATCTTTTGTTTCTAAATTACCGGTCGTAAATTTTGAAGCCTGCGTTATCTCACTTAATGTATCGTCTGGAGGTGCTCTCTTTCCTCCTTTGGGTAACATTAATGGGGACCAACGGCGAGAACCATTTTTGACACATGTGTGGGAATTTCAGCTTGGGCCATGATGTAGCGTTGTCCCATCTGGACAATCAGCCACGCCAAACGAACTTAAACCCGACCGTGAATTTAATCACCTTGTGTGGGCCTTAAACTTACGCGGTTCCTAACCCGGACACATGTAATCACGACATGTGCCTCGTAACAGCCCTGTTTCCTCCCACCATAATGCTAGTCGTCTTGGTTTAAGTGAATTATCTTTGAGTATGGCGTGAAACAACAATAAATAAATAAATAAATAAATAAATAAATGAAATAAACTGACAAAAAGGTGACTTCACGGTTATAAGTGTTCGATCACAGGTGTACCATTGTCTTCATTGCTCCGATCTTGCCCTCCACGCGTTATATTTACACTAATTTAGTCCGATATATACAGCAAAATGTTGTATCCGTACATCTGGGGAGAATTTATGCAGTGCAATGTTCTGTTGTAGATCTCAGAATGCGTCAAATCGAGGTCTTCAACCCCAAAGACATGTCCTTAGACGTGTCTTCGTATTACCTGGGCCTCCTGGTGGGCACGACGGGCCTGATACCGGACCAGTGGTATCCTATGCTGGACCAGAGGATCAAAATCATCATCGTGGGTGACTCCAACGTTGGCAAGACTTGTCTGATACATCGCTTTGCGGATAACACCTTCCTGGCCGATACAGACACCACCATCGGTGAGTCGGTGGAGTTTCGTTATTTATTTGTTATGACGGTGGTCAGGTGACATAATTATAAAACGTCACACGTTAGTTTACCTTAATTTCTTGCATTTGTGTGTTTATATATTCATTTAATTGTTACTTAACACCATACTCAAGACGTTATCACATATTCCAGGGCAGTCAGTTTTTGACTGCAAAAACGGAGACGCGAGCGTCGTCGAAAACCTAGGTGTCATTAAGTCCTCACAAGCACTGAAAACAGGGACAATCTACCAATACTGTCCAAACCCGGTTTTGAAACGGCGCCTGCTGTGCTTCCTGGCGCCCGAAAGGCAAAATCTCCTGGTAAAACAGGTGGCTATGTACGGGGCACTATAACTTAGAAAATATTTCGTTAAGCGAAAAATAAAAAAGATAGTTCCGAGAAATTTGATTTCCGAAGTTTTGCGAAATTCAGCATATGCGTATGGATTGTGGTGGATCGGTCGACCACAGGTCACTGTGGGTCAAACTGTAAGGTTCTGAGAGCAGTCAAGCAGAAATCATCCCCCACTTGACCCGCCTTAAGTTAACAGGCCAAGATAAGGTGTTCATGAGACATGAAAGTGGGGATTATTTCAACCATGTATACTTGTCGGCCGGTTAATCGTTCACAACACAGTTTGAATTTAGAATTAGCCTTGTGGATGGATTCAGCTTTCTTCTATAATTTTTGTCCTCTTATTTATTGGAAACAAACATGAAATGAGATGACCAATCAACAATGGTCACTTGTGTTGATAAAAAATTGGGGACCTCCGTGACTCAGTCGGTTAGCACGCTAGCGCAGTGCAATGACCCGAAGCCTCCCACCAATGCGGTCGTCGTGAGTTCAAGTCCCGTTCATGTTGGCTTCCGCTCCGGCCGTACGTGGAAAGGTCTGCCAGCAACCTGCGGATGGTCGTGGGTTTCCCCCGGGTTCTGCCCGGTTTCCTCCCACCATAATGCTGACCGCCGTCGTATAAGTGAAATATTCTGGAGTACACCAATCAAGTAAATCAAATAAATAATAAAAATGGCAATCACCAGTCAAAATGTTATACATCGTTATCACAACATTTAAATATGCTTCTTTACTTATATTTAATAAGTTAAAAGTCAAGTATTTAAGTGAAAGCCTAAAGGTGTTTAGCCCGCTATGATTAGATGAGTGAGATCAGACCGGTATGCCTCCAAAAAGCGTGGGGAAAGGTTTGCCAATTGTAATTGGGCTTGAGAGCTGCCTGAGGGCACGGCGGGCCGGAACGCGGGAGGGTTTTTTTAACAGTTATACGCTTCGGTGGGCTAAAGGAGAAAAGTCACGCGGACTCGAAAAGATAAAACAATTGGGAACTTTTCCTGCGTAAGGTAATTTAGGGCATACAAGTTCAGGGACCCGTTGTTCATTCCTGTCTTTGTGGTGAGGATTTGTGCGACTTGTTGCTACATGTACCTCGCTACAGCAAGGAAACATGATTGCTCGGCACGGTGTCAGTATAACACGCACGCACGCACACGCGCACACACACCCACACACACAGACGCACACACGCACTCATAATCTGTGCGCACAAAGTTGGTAATTATCATAGTTATAATTTTCTGGGTTTGGACATACTAGACTCTGGACACCTTTTTTTTTTATTCATGGTGACTACTAAAATTAGAACTTAATAGAAATTAGAATTTATACAAATTGGACAGGATAACGTGTTCCCCAGTGGTGTATTATCCATTGTGGCGGCTAGGCCTGACAATCCATGCACGTAACCTTATACTAGTATCGTCAAATTGAAATTTCAATTCCGGACATTATAAAATAGAATATTAGTTTCTTATAGTGTAAAACTCTTCTCTTAAAACGAGAAAATGCTATACCCTTACCTGAATGATGGAGCAATAGATTACATTTACATTTGTACCAAACGCGAGGGGTCGAGATAGTCAGAGCGCTAGCACAGTGCATTGACCCATTGGCCTCTCATTATTGTGGTCGCTGTGAGTTCAAGTCAAGCTCTGGCTGGCTTCGTCTCCGATCGTACGTGGTTAAGTCTGACAGCATCTAGCCTGTGGACGGTCGTGTGTATCTCCCCGGGCTCTGCCTGGATTCCCCCTATCATAATGTCGAATTTCAGCGTAAAACCACAAACAAATAAATAAAGAAATAAGCATTATGAATACTAATTGTAACCTTCATGTATATTATGTTACAGAGGACCGCGTTTTTGTGTTTTTATTGTGCTGGCAACATTACGTGGCACTGTCATACTCCAGTCTAACCTGAATCTGGACACTTGTTAATGATAACACATATCATGCAGATCTTAAGCCCGGCATGCACGAGCAGGCGCATCTCAACTCAACTCAGCTGGGCGTTCGGACTTGGTGTCAGTCTCCTACTGACATACGTTTTTGAAATCGACCGACATGCGCGTGAAGAACTCCAGTACAACACCAACTGAGTCGTTTTTTTTTACACACGAGCGCTTAGGACCCGATGCAACGGTCACTTGAGCCGAGTCTCGCGCTCTCGTGTATGCCGAACTGTAGAGTGCCAGCACAATCGTTAAACCTGTGTCAGAAAATACTCACTACATACTGATATATACGTTGTTTCTCAACTTAAGTAACAACTACACATTGCTACATTCGTATATGCCTAGTTGAGATATAAGTTTTTGTCTTCCCCTATTTTGGGGGAATGTGGGACTGCATAACTCCAACTAGAAGCTTATATAACCCGTGTTCGAATCCAGCTTTCGCTGCATGTATTCTTTTTTTTTTCTTGAGTGGTATGCAGAGGTTATAAAATAAGCATTTGTTTTACTACGACCTGAAAGGCTAACGGATAACGGAGGCATAAATAAATGATTATCTCCTATTATCCGATATAATTTATTATCAATTTGTTATACATGTAACCGTGTACGGTCCGTTAGAAGCAATTGCCTGTACTGGGCCACAATACAAGTAATATGTACATATGTATTTATTTAGTTTTTTTTATTTGACCGAGGCTTTACGCCGTAATCAAGAGCATTTCACTTATACGACGGTGACCTGCATTATGGTCAGAGGAAATCGGGCAGTGCCCGTGGGAATCCCAAGACCATCCGCCCCCTATATGTGTATATATAGATTTAAATTATAATCATGTGATGTAGGAGTGATAAGGAATACAGTAGGTTAAATATAGATGATAAAATCATCATTTATATTACATAATATTAGATCATCCACATAATTGTCGCATGTAACTTCGGCGATCTGGCGAGTGAATAGTAAGCGAGTATTCCCGAATGACACCAGTAGATAATCTGGTCGAGTTTTAGAGACAATCCACTTTCATTTTCACAGAGTGCTCTGTGTGTTGTAGAAGCATACACTGTGCGTAGATCTTCACGCGAATAGGCCCACGCCTGCCAGCTACACATAGCGGTGCAGTGCAGAATTCAGGCCTACATATCATCGTAGCAGTATAAAGTTATATATTCGATTAGAGGTAACGACGCGATCCGGCACGGTTTTTAGGCTGGGGGAAAATTAGATATACACCCGTATATACATGTATACAGTAAAACTGCGGAGATTTTCGGCGATCAGCACACACGACAGTCTCGGCTCACGGGATCATCTCCGTGTTTGTACAAAGCACGTGACTGACGTCATTTTGACAGCTGAGGAGGGATATGTTACCATTCACCGAAGAGCCAATACTGATGTCATTTTCACTCTCTGTATTACTGCTATGTCTTCGTCTAATAGGCATATTTTGGACAGTTTCGCCCTCTTTAGATTCACCGTTTCTCTGGTGTAGTTGTGAGGCATTATGATGGGCGTTCAGTGCGTAGCTAGGCTCAAGTTAATCCTAGTGGGAGACCAGAGTGTTGGTAAAACAAGTTTACTCACTCAATTCGCCGATGATCTGTTTGTATCACATCCAAGCAGCACCATAGGTAGGTGGTTTATCCTGTATCACGACAGGTAAACTCCCAGAAAATAATCTGTTCAATGTTATACTGTTATTTTTATTTATAACATAATGCCATAACAATATACCCATTATCTTTAATTTAAGAGATTACCTTTTAGGGCGAAACATATACCTCCACTGCAGTACGTTTAATAACTCGCTAGAATATGACACCTGCTTTCTCAAATATTTTCTTCGTCTCACACATTTAAGCAGTACTCTAAGACAAGTACATCTTTCTGTTCAAGGACATATAGGCCCATAAGCACATAATATTTACGCCCTCTTTCGTCCTTATAACATGGCACACTAGTGTCACCCTTTTCTTTTAAGAAAATTTATAGGTATATACATATGTATATAGATATCAACATTTTACCATGTTAGGGAGACACAAATTAGTCCCCAACTCTTACTGTACTGTCAAATTAGTCCCCGATTCTTACTGTACTGTCAGGGTAAGGTCAGATATACCTGAGCAAACACTCTATACGGGGAAACAAAACGTGATCATATCTCAACACGTGAACTCTATTTTACTGACACAGCTTCGCTCTTCGAAGTACCGCTATTTTACTTTGGAATATTCCAAGTCAGAGTATATAGATTACACATATAGTGCTATGACTTAGGCCTCTATGTCTGTTTTATCGCCACATTAAATGGGCTGGTAAAATCTCTCACAAACAGGCTTTGTAATGCTCTCTATATAGGCTTACATGTCTTAGGTGTGGAGACACTCTCGTAGCACGTTAACTTGATATAGCCTGTGTACGATCTACGTGACACTGCACTAAGGAGAGCTATTGCTAGTGTGCCGCTACATGTGTCTGTATATTGCAGTACTCAGTGTCTCATGCAATACTTCCTCTTTCTGGTTATATGGATCTATAGCTCCATTATTTACAAACAGTGGCTGAATGAATACTGGGATAGTATTTCAGCCCTGGTCTTTGTAACCCGAATTTCCCAGCTTTGTTGGTGCGGCGTCTACATAATCTGTGCTACTCTGTTCTTGTTACAATTTATATAAATGCAGCTTACGTGTGGCACCTATAATCGTACATCTCTTGGGTTTTCGCAAATCTTCTAGATACCATGATTTAAACTGTACCGCTTATAATAATATCAGTAAACCCTTCGAAATATTTCTTTGCGAAAACCGGTTAGTCCATATGGCCACGATTTCACTCTCGAACACAAACGGCTTTGTGGCTTCTTTCAAACAAAGTAACGTTTATAAGAGTGTGCGAAGATTTAGGTGGTTTACGGTAGATAGGCCTACGTGCCGATGGGAGGTGTCCTAAGGTTTACTTACTGCAGGGCTCGTTAACACTGGATTCTGACCACGTAAAGGCTTACTGTTTGACAGCTAGAGTTCGTTCAAATCCTTGTTATTACATGCTGGTCTGAAAATAGAACATAAACGTGCTTGTTGGTTGTATAATCTTTGTCAAATTTCCTGGTCAGCGGTATGCATCATTACTTAGCCATCCAAAGGCTATATACTGTTATGTCCTATAAGATTTAGGGTCCGCGTTTGTTTTCTTTGTAAATGATCTGGTAATGCGGTAGTAACCTTTGCGTAGTAAAGGTTTGCAAGCTTCTACTTTGTCACAGCGAACAAAGTCATCCAAACACATATACCTCCCCCCAACCCTCCAAAAGCTCCCCACCACCCACCCAGTAAAAAAAAAAAGAAAAAGAAACGAGTGAAATATTCTTGAGCACGGAATAAAACACCAATCAAGTAAACCAACCAATCGGAAGCGCATTTAGTGACTTCTGACATCACCAGCGTCCACACCGGACGTCCACTTGTGCCCTGGTGTCATTGCTTATTGCACTTTTGCTTAATCATTTCACGCTCACTGATGTTCTGATTTTCTCACTGTGTACCCGACTCTGCTGAAGCAGACAGGGTATTAAATTTGCCCCCTCTTATACCCATATAACGATTACTAATTTAATTCTACATTTTTTTTCTACTGTACAATTAAGTATTGTATTAGGAGTCTTATATATTAATTTGGTAGAGATTCGATTACACTTATATAGCCGAAGCAGTAGGTAGTAGATTGTAGTTATCGGTGGTGGTTATCGGATTGATGTATCGGTGGATAAAAGGACGAAAGCCCCCGCCCTAGTTTCGTCAGGTATCTCACAAAATCTCCTGATTTACAGACGGATTTCGGAATGAATAAATGACCAATGCTTTATTTCTACCGTGTTTTCTTTACGATTTGGGACTACAAAGCTGGGATTGCATGTATATATGTTGTGGTTGTACAAGGTTACATATGTTGACCTGGCTTATGCAAACATGATAAGTCCTCGATGAACTTTGACATTTATGGCCAACATCTTTGGTGACCTGAAGTGCCCCGACCCACCCCTTGTCCCTTGCGAGTGTACCAGGTCACTAATCTGCACCAGGATTACCAGTAGTAGCAGGGTCTCAACATCCTCTCCGTTAGGTTACATTATACATGACCTGTTTACGTTGTGTGTGGCGTATTGGTTAGTGTGCTAGTGTGGTGCTTTGGCCCAGGTCGGAGCCTGTCAATAATACAGTCGCTACAAGTTCAAATCCAGCACTTTGTGAGATTGCAGACTTTGAACAGTATTAACGCACAGTCCATCTGTACTGTCGTAGATGGTCTCAAACCTATGATCTTCCCAGTTTGTCTTCACCTTCCAGGCCGTATTATCACGGCATCGGTTTTGTAAGTAGCCCATCCCACGCACCAACCAATCTATTCTACGGCGTAACCGACAGTAATGTATAATTCACCTACATTACATTATTCCGAAGCCACCCAAGCGTATCGACTGGCATATATACCTATTGCATCTCAGTGATGATAAACATTAAACAGGATCACGTGTGATGTATGTAGTGTCTGTAGCATTTTTTAAAAACAAAATTACGCTGGAGTATGGCTATTTATTTTGTTGTCGATTTCACTGGTTCTTTTGTAAAAATCATTCCCGAGCCCTTTCTTGACCTTTTAAAAACGCCTTTGCAAAGAAAGTGGCAATACTCCATGAAAATATAATTTACAAGCTACAAAAATTACACAAAAAGAGAAATGTTATACATGTACTATTTGAAAATGTGACATATAAACGAAATCATTATATAATTTCATCTAAGTCACACAGGCACGTTTTCTTTAATTTCCGCCTTCGCGTAAGTGAAATATTCTTGAGTACAGCGTAGAACACCAATCACATAAATAAATGAATAAATTTTATGTCCTACGCATTTCCCACAGGTACTGACTTCAAAATCCGAACGGTCGAAGTGGACGGAAAATGGGTCAAACTTCAGCTATGGTAAGGTACTTGTGTGTGCATTCAGAAACTGCTACAGCGTCGTTTTCATTCTTATACCATATCCGCTTACAACTGTGCAGTGAATGGAACGTAAACTTTTCTCTTGAAACAGGTCTCTGTGACCGAGGCACGCTGTGAAGTCACACGTACATGTGATGCTCGCAAATAGCTTCTTCAGAGTTAGTTTTAATGGCCCCTCGCCGAAGGCATAAAGAACACATTACGTGCAGTCTCACATGGAATACACACAACTTCTCTATACAAAAAGATCAATAGGTTATTGTAGAAGGTGGGGAGGACTCGTCATGTTTGTACCGAGCAGAGAAACAGGTTTTTCTCTCTTGTGGATTATGGTAATCTTTGGCTGCTTCATTGGCCTAGCATATGGAAGACGGATGCAACCACTCGCGTTCTTGAGCCGAGCTTTAAAAGAAAACTACCAGGCACAGTGGCGACATCGGTCTCCCATACTGGTGACCACGTTATTACCATTGCTGTTTGTGTCAAAATATGGGCACACGCACACTTCCTACGGTTGTAGGTTTATTCTGCATACATGGCTCAAAGTTTCGGTTTTCTTTTCCCCCAGGGATACAGCGGGTCAGGAACGCTACAGAACTATCATCAAAGACTATTACAGAGACGCTCAGGTGAACTTATATTAGTTCATGTATCAAATTAAGAATGTGCAAACAGTGAAAAAAGTATAACCATTAGTAAAGGTTAGCCAAATTTTGCTTTAAGAGCTATGTTAGAAAATCCGTGTTTTTTTTTTTTTGTTTTTTTGTTGTTTTTTTTTCACACTAACTCGGGTATTTCTAGAAGAGATTAGTAGCTAAACAATCGCTCAAGTGTTAAACTCCGCCGTAGTATCAGAAACACGCGATCTGCGTGAGGTTCACATATTATTTCGCACGATGACTTCGCACGGCCATTTTGACCATTCTTTTACAGTTTACAAGCCTGGCAGCTTGCATTTAAGCGTTTTTGGACGAAAGTTCTAAACCAGTGAGGTCAGAAAATACAGTATAAATGACAATTTAATCAATGAAGAAATATTAGTGTCTTCATTTTGAAGTCTGAAATACACCATACATTCTGTAATCAGAAGCTATTATTTTGTCTAAATTCATTAGACTTTTCAAGGCCGCACTGAAATAAATCTTTGTATCAGTCTTCACGATTATCATAGCTTCTTACAGGTGATCTTAGATTCAACCTGGAATCCTGATAGGCCAACAGCGGTTTAAACATTGGTCGCCTCGCGCCCTAAACACCACCCTTTGATTAACCACTTGTCTCACTGCATGTAAAACGCTTTAAACATATTCAAGACCTACTGGATGTACTTGTATTCAAACTGTGATACATCCTGTATTGACCGTTGCTCCGAGAATCACTTAAAACGACACCCTCTACAGAAAAATTAAGTTTAAAAGCGAAACAAACAAATTTACATTCTAAAATAAATAAAAATGAAATCAGAAAAGTAAAAGAGAAATCAAAATGAAGGAATTTTAAAAACAGATGGCGTAATTACAGGAAAAAAAAGCTTCCCATATGTTAAGTTTCTCAAGTAGGTTTTTCTTTGAAATGGATGGACATTTGCAAGTGTGCACGCGGGTTTGACAGCGTCTTTGATGTCGGCAGTCAGGAATCTAATATTGTCAGATATGCCCAGCGTTATCACACCCGGAAACAAATGAAACTCAGAAGGTCTTTTGTGGTTTCTTTTTGGTGTACAGGTAATTTATACGTTCATACAGATACTCGATAACGGAGTTAGTCTGTGCCGGTTAGGGTCAAATTTCTTAATGACAGCGGCTTTTATTTGCAGGGTGTTATCTTTGTTTACGACATAACCAAGGAGAAGTCATTTGACCACATCCTGGACTGGATTCAAACTGTACATGAGGTAATTTAATTATATCATACGTATGATATTTGGTAGCCCATTCCCCTTTCTTGCAATGCATTTTCTATTAGCGAAAAGCCAACGGGGGGAAAAAAAAGAAAGAAAAAAAAGAAAAGAAAAAGAGAAAAAAAGAACATCCCAAAAGATTTCTGGGCATGAAAGATTTCATTTTATATTCAAAATTCACATTATTTTGGATATCTTCTTAAACCATCCGTTAAATGAATAAGATGGAACTGTGATCAGACTCCCAAGTCAACGTCTAAATGCCACTCAAAAGACGTTATTAATATGCCATAACTTAATTTTTAGGGATACTGATTTAATACTTATTCCATGATGTTGTTCTTAATAACGTTATCAGAAGTAGCTCACTTGTATAATCTATGTGACAAATCAGTCAGTTTATCAACCATGTTCTGTGTGAACTTTAAATTGATTTGCCCGATTTTTACCCAATGGGATCTCCTGTTCCAGCACGCGCCCTGTGACATTGAACAAATCATCGTCGGGAACAAAGCCGATGCGGATCCACATTTCCGGAAAGTTGACAGCAGGCGGGCTGAATCGGTACGCTTAATACTTTATTACAGCAGGCTACAGAAGCAAAATTTTTCAAGTCTCTTTTCCAAATAAAAGCCATGTAATTTACTGATGTTGCAGTTGTGTTAGAATTATTTATTTAATAAGTGTTGTACGCCTTTCTCAAGAACATCTTACCCGTACAAC
The DNA here is from genome assembly GCA_016165875.1 of Acanthopleura granulata. Lineage (NCBI taxonomy): Eukaryota > Metazoa > Mollusca > Polyplacophora > Chitonida > Chitonidae > Acanthopleura > Acanthopleura granulata. The sequence continues at coordinate 15,697,419 of JABBOT010000006.1, forward strand.
GGTGACTAGCATTATGGTGTGTCGAAATCGGGCAGAGCCCGGGTAAACCGACGACCATCAGGAGGTTTTTGGCGAACCTTCCCACGTAGAATTAAAGACAGCTGTGAGAAGGCGAGAGCTGTGAGAACTCATAGCGATCGCATTGCTGAGAGACCCCTGGGTCATTGCAATGTACTTGTAAGCTAACCACCTCCGCCACGGAGGCCCCCTTCCAAATAAAAGCTATGTTATTTATCGTGTTACTAAGACTATAAAATATCTATCTGCATAAGTGATCGATTTTGTTTCGTCTCATTCGAAGTCTAATTGAGTAATCGTTGAACCGATCCTCTTCAACTCACACGCTGATTAAACATTTACACAATCCACTCACTATATGAAAGATTAAATTCAAGTCACGTTGTTGTTGTATTGGGTTTGAAGGTGGCCAGCCAGTTCGGTTGTAAGTTCATGGAGACAAGCGCCAAGCAAAACACAAACGTCGACGAGGCCTTCATGCTGCTTACACGGAAGATAATGGATAAACTGGTAAGATTGTTACAAGAAAAGACGTATAAGAAAAATTGTAACCAAAGTTCTTTCAGAAGAGGAGTCCATACAGACCTAGGAATACCTCGCCCTCGATTGGTTTTCACTGCATTTCCTTTACGTGAACGTTTCAGCTTTATTTAAACCGCAATATTTCGGTTATCCAGCGTCACAAAAATATAAAGTGACATTTTAAAACTTTAAATCGATTCTTTGTTGATACATATATACATTTGGTTGAGCATTGTCTTTCCAGTAAATTCGACACATTGAACAGAAAGTTAACAACAAAGCTATTTCTACGATCTTTACCTTTCAAGCTTTGCAGATTTTTCAAAATTGTCGATTTTGTTGAAATTCTGTCAGTCGGTAAGAAATATGTCTCAGAGGGAGCACGGCTTACGTGCTCTACTCGACGCATGTAGCAGTCCCTGGAGACAATACCGTGAAGCCTACTGAGAGATCAGCACCGCCACGAAATGTTGTTATCTCTCGTCTGGATCTCCCTTGAGCTTTTCCCTTTTCTTACTTTCTTACGATGTTTACTTAGGATAAAATACTAAACATGGCGGTGTGTGTGGGGTGCGGCGGAGGGATGGGTGGATGGTGAGGAGTATATGTACATTGTATCCCACAAAGCGGAAGTTGTTGCCAACCAAGGGGAAATTATATCTGCAACCCGTTTGCCGGTTGTTGGCAAATGTCGTTTACGGAAAGCGTTTTGAATATGAACTACGAAAATTGCAAATTTGCGGAAAATGAGCGGGCCCGAAAATATTTTAATCAGACACACCCTTTGTGTATTTGGTGGTAAGCGTTGAATATTAGTTTTGTCCAATTTTGTACCTTCCTCGTGTGACACCGGTGTTGACAATAACTTTTCTGTACATTGCAGAGGATAGGAGACCCACTAAAGCTTCAAGACAGTGTTGTGCTTTCCGATGAGGAGCGTGAAAGGGACTCAAAATGTGGCTGTACGATACTGTGAAATGGCATGGAGCGTTACAGATAATCCACACATACATCAGGCTGTAGCCAATCACAGCTTTCGTTACACCGGCGTTACCGTGACATTTCAGGAGCCTTACCAACCACAGGTCCTGTTTCAAATGAGTGCGGACGCGTTGAACGGCCAATGGCGCACGAAGGAGATGAACTCCATTCATGGCTGTTGTAAGTGTTACAGTGCTTTCCACAAGGGTGCAATGAGAGAGATCAACAAACGGTTTCTTTACAGACTGGTGATGACTTTTTCTTGGACATGCGCACTTTTTGCTCTCGGCCCCGCCAATCAGTGCTTTCCATGTGTACAGCCGTGAAGTGTGGACGAGTTAGAAACCATATGAGAGCTCGTTTTTCATCGGTCTTCGATTGCAGTGCTGTGGTCATTTGGCTAAAATGATCTTTCACAACTTTTATGGAGTGGCACGTTCTTCACGAGCCACAGTTACGCAGTTGTAAGTGAACAGAACAACGGTAGTCGTGGATATAAAGAAAAGACGTTTCCTATTAGTGATTGAAATTACGACCGGCTACCCCACGAGAAAAGAAAAGAAAAAAAAAAGAGAAAGATATGAATGCGAAGTAAATCGCCCCCCATAATATCCATGAGAGGGGTCTCTGTCTTGTTTTTCATGTACGGCACTGCTACCTCGACTAGTGCCTCCCTTTATGTACAAGGGGACAAAATCGTGTAATATAGGCGTAAGAGTACAACGAGGTGGGGAAACTTTATGTCCTGCGGAATTCTCAGTGCTCCTTTGTCTATTGCAAGCCCAGTGCTCCCTGGACAATGGCATTATGTCTAGGACAATAAGCCATATGAGAATCGAGTGCAGAACTGGGTTTATTCTGACAACACGCTGCCTCTCACAACATGGGTAAGCCCAATTAACGCTGTTTTCGGTTAAAAACATAAGAGAAATGCGGGTAAAGAGATATAGAGATGTGACACTGTAATTTTTTATAGTATGACCTAGGAAACACAAGTCTTTAAATCATATTTTCACGCAAAGAAAGTCTTTAAGTACATTATCACATTTAAGAAACTCGTGAGTTAAGAGATTATGACTAGTGATAGCGCATGCAGTCCTATGTCATTAACAGGGGTCGCCATGACTTCATTCTGGACCATCACAGAACACTCGTCATACATCGTATTTGACGAACTGTACACTAATTGCACAATGTTCTTTCTTTTATCTGCTGTCTCTGTTAACATTAATTTATACACTCCTCCTGCCATAATGCTAGGCGCCGTCGTGTAACTGAAATATTCTACAGCACTACGTAAAACACAAACCAAATAAATAAATAAATAAAATTTTATACACAGTACATGTATTTGTAATTTATTGGGTAATGCAAATAGTATTTGCGCGTCCCAAATGTAGGACTGAAACAATTATAATTTGACGCCCGGTGTTATCATTTACCTGCACATATAAGTAACCTGCCAATATTATTTCCAAAAAGAAACTTACAAATTATTTCTGTTCAAACAGATTTGCAAATATCAAAATCAAAACCTGCCGGTCAGTGTCAACTATTTGGAAAGGAGAACAAGCATCAATTGTACTCCAATCAAATCGATTATCTGCGTAAATGTTACGTCTACTTCTGCATTCATCCAGTCAAAATAAATTATGTTCCTCTATATTTTAGCCACTTCGCAAGTAAGTTATTTTATTTTATTATTATTTTTCAAACGTGTATTGAACAAAAGCAGGTAAGGTCTAGGATGTCCGCATTACGGGATAAAGTAGACTAAGTATATGTAAAAGGTAATTATGTGTGCCAGGTATGTTGTACTTTCTTTCTGAGTGCACAGACGATGCTTCCCTCCCACCGTAATGCTGGCCGCCGTCGTATCAGTGAAATACTCTTGGTACGGCGTAAAACACCAATCAAATAAATAAATAAATACCGACGATGCCGCCGATATTCAGTATCACATTTATGTGTATGATTTAACGAATACATTTGTATGCAAGAGTTGTATTTATTCCAACATGTTTATATGTAAAAACTGCATACAATCCGATACATTTATGCGAGCTTCATTAGTTATGTACCAACAAACTCATAGTATTTTTGTACATAAATGTTTAAGCGATATACATGCATGTAAGGAGAACATGTAGATGAATATTTTGTAATAAAGCTATATACCTGTAGTCGTAAGGTTTTGTAATAGATGTATATTTGTCCGCAATTCATTATCATAATATATTCGCGATCCGCTGATTGCGCACATGTAACAAACCGAGTGAGACGAATCCATTCCCGATGTTTACAGAATTCAGCGATCACTGACGACAGCGTATAGCTGAATTTGTTGAATTAGGTCGCTTTGCACCATACACCACATGATGCTCCTGTAGTTTGAATTCTTAATGTTTTTTGCGATGGTAGGGGGTGGGGGTGGGTTGGGGCAGAGTTAAAACAGAAAAAAATGAACTTTTATTCACTGTAACATGACTTCATGTACAGAGAAAAAAGTAGCTTTATTACTGCTGTTATATGGTCATCTTATAAAAAAGATTTTATTTCTTCTTCTTGTAACATTACTTTGTTATCTTGCCTATAGGTTTAGTTTTGATTACGCACATAAGTCTTTCAAATATTAGTCTTGACTGTATACTGAAATAGTGGGCTACGTCTTGTACAACGACAAATAAAAGAAAATTGAATATAGAAGTCAATGCTCCATATGAGATTGTTGTTTTGATTATACTATGAATACCATTCCTATAGCAACTTGCTCCGGTCAGTTATATGCTGAAAATTTAGTCTCCGCTCTTTGATTGTATTATACGATGGAGTCATTAATGAAGTGTCTTACAACGGGTCCTCAAAGCGTATAGACCTCACTGGCTTCATTAAGACCACTGAGAACACTTTACACGACCGTCGTGATTTCCCGTATAAGCAGTTCCCGTGAAGAGCGACGAAATACGAATTTGAATTTTGAATTGGGCAGCCTTGCATATGATTGGCCAGATAGCTTACTCATTGTAATTTGTTTGTATTGATTTAAGGACCTGGGAATTCATACAACCAAAAACATGAGGAGTTAGATGTATCCTAGAAAGTCACTCAACCTGACTCCGTGGACTCAAGGTTTCAAACCAGAATTCCTTTAAGAGTTACTTCAACACCTTAACATGCAGCTAGTCTAATTGTTTTATTTTTTGATTGGTCTGTTACGCTTTACTCAAGAATATTTCACTTTTATGACGACGGACAGCAATATGTTGGGGGAAAACCTACCACCATCCACAGGTTGCTGGCAGTCATTCCCACGTGTGACAGACGAGAAAGCCAGCCTGAGCTGGGCTTGAACTGACAGCGACAGCACTGGGGAAATTTATTTATTTATTTATTTGATTGGTATTTTACGCTGCACTGAGGAATATTTTACTTATACGACGACGGCCAACATTATGGTGGGAGGAAACCAGGCAGAACCCGGGAGAAACCCACGACCATCCGCAGGTTGCTGGCAGACCTTCACACGTAGGGTCGGAGAGGAAGCCAGCATGAGCTGGACTTGAACTCACAACGACCGCATTGGTGGGAGGCTTCTGGGTCATTATAATGCGCTAGCGCGCCAACCCCTACGGCTATGGAAGCTACCGGTAGTATTTTACAATCACCGTCACATATCTCAGCTGTCCCAATCTCATTAAAAGCCTGTACGAAAACGTTACGATCATTTTTTTACTGATGGGTTTTACTTTCTTAATCTGTGGTTTATCGCCATGTTCAAGAATGTCACTGATGATAACCGAATTTTGACACGTAATTGATAAACGTCCTAACTAAAAGCTGGGCCGGATCAACAATATCTGGATTGGAAGCCGCGGCTAAGAGTTGATCAGCGATGGCGAGATTTGCCCCCCAGTCCCACCGGATGGGATAATTCCTGACGTAATTTGCGCTGGCTGTACAAATAATTTTGGGGAATACCAAGTTGCATTTAGCCATGTGCACTCTTAATTTGATACTAATGTCTGCACGGTATTTGACAGAGCAGTTTGGAATAGAGAACAAACCAGTATTTCTAAGGAAAAAAAGAAAAAAGAAAAATCGTTGTTGCTTTCAAGTAGATCTCTACGTTTATTACCGTTTTCCTATATATAACATATGAAACTTGCAAGACATCAGGCGTGGTTACGGTCAAGCAATGGTGAAAGTAGAAATAGCCTACACAATAGGTGATGTCTGATAGGCAGATAATAACAACTTTCACATTGATTAAGGACCATTGTGCACGACGATATTCATATACCTTTCTATTGAAAAAAAGTACGTCGGAAGTTGTCAGTCAATAAATGTTAATCTGAATTGAACATTTCATAGTCTGGTGATATTTTGACTCGTTGGCATAATGGGTCATGTTCACGAATCAAATTTTTGGTGCGTCTTGGCCGTACTTATTGAAGGCATATTCCTCGTAATGGCCTTTCAGTCTTTTATAATCACTGTAGCTCATCTTCAGCCCTAACGGTCCAGCCGCTTTGCAGAATTTTCTGTAACCTGAAAAAGAAATAAACCAATGTCGTGTTAAAAAAAAAGTGCACTTTGAACATGGCGGTAAACCAAGCCTTGTATTTATTAAAATAATTCATTTTTCAATATGAAAGAAATAATTTTACTGAGCTCCCCACATATATTTCATAGTTGTTGTTCTTTGTTTTTTTTTTTGTTTTTTTTTATTATATATTCAATGGCTGTCGGTACTATGGGTGAGGTAAACCAAGGTGTCTGTGATAAACCAACAGCCATTGGCATCTTCCTAACGTGTGGTTAAAATCACATATTGATGGCGTGCAAACAGCTACACGGCAGCTTTACGTCACGACAAGCACTTAAAGCTAGCCCTAGAAGAAGACGACATTATTGTCGTTGTTGATGTTTTTCTGGATGGTGCTTTACTTCTTTTTCATCGAGTGAGGAATTTTTAAATCGCGCATGCGCTTGCACATCGGGCGTTTTTGTTTTCTTTCGTTAGGTTACACATGGGCAATTTGATCTATTGGGTCCAAGATTGGCCTCAGAATTTAAGAGTACTCGAGCACTGATTGGATAATACTGTCACACAGAAAGTCTAGGTTGTTGATACACTATAAATTTCTATACTCTCATGTCACACCCAGTTAAAATGTATCAGAATTTTGTCTGCTTTGAACAGAATTGAAACCCTTTTGCCAGGGTAACCTCTTCCCTCCACCCTCCCCTTGGAAGTTACCAAGGCACCAAATCGCCATTACGTCACCTCCAGCAGAAACAGCTAAGGGTGACAATACTAGGTTTTGATATGTTATAGAGTTGAGGTCAAGGTACAGAATGTGTTGTGGCGCAGCACTGCGTGAAAATTTGGGTGTATACATTTTTGGAGTTAAAAATGACAAATTTACAACATAAACAGTAACAGTAACACCCTCCCTCTCTGGGAGTTACCAAGGCAACAAATCGCCATTACGTCACCTCCATCAGACACAGCTAAAAAGGGTGCCAGTGCTAGGTTTTGATATGTCATAGAGTAGAGACCAAGCTACAGAATGTGGCTTGGCGCAACACTGCGCGAAAGTTTGGGTGCATACATTTTTGGAGTTAAAAATGACAAATTTATTACGTACACAGTAAGGAAAATCGATGCGCTCGTCTAGTCTATAGACTGTAAATTTCGATGTTTATTTTATAAGCATTTTTATGCATCAGATATTAAATACTTGCAGATCCTAGCATTACCTACAGTATAGGTCTATAAACATGCTTTAGACATTTATGTTTAACACTTAAACACATATATACATTTATTACATACCCTTATTTGAAGTTAAATCACCTATTAAGCGCGTTGCGCGTTGGTCATTTTAAACTGTAGAATGAGCATACCGGCATGAGTTATGGACTACTCACTGGGATCTCGGCACCTGAGTCTGTCCCCGCACGCCTGGCAGTTAGCGGCACAGCTGTTACACAGGGAGCGGAGAGCGGTCCGACAGACACAACAGCACGTGCAGAAACACGTCATGAAAACACAGAGGATACCGACAACCTTCATGCCCTCTTTATGCCACTTATCCAGAAACTTCTCAACTTCACTCTTCTCCTCGAGCTTAAACACAAACGCCGTGCAGAGTTGTCTGGTTATTTTAAGTTAGAATACTACGTGTAATAATATAATAATACATTCGTATCACACAATAAATCATAGAAAACGAGAGTTTGAAATATAATAAAGTAAAGTACATATAGGGTGTAAATACAGTTAGTATTTTAAAAAGCTGCAAAGCATAGGCTTATTCAATAACTGGTATTAGCAAATTTTCCATGGAAGGAAACTTTTCGAAATATTAGATGGCGAAAAAATAATTAAATAAATTTGGCGACTGTACTTTGTTCACTGATATGTTGGATGTAAGCTTGTGTGTGTCAGGAGTGTGTGTGTTGGGGCGGGGCTGGGGGTGAGGGATCGAGAAAGCGGAGTAAATCATTAACATTTGCAAGGTAGGTCTACCTGGCGAAGCTGCGAGTAAAGAATACATTGCAAGTAAACACTGCGATGTTGCGAGCTAAGTCTACAACATTGCAAATAACTATGGTGTGATACTTGGAAAATGATCACAAGTAACTGGTAAGCTGCGTTCTTTTGACAGCAACATCCTATTATTATTATTATTATTATTATTATTATTATTATTATTATTATTATTATTATTATTATTATTATTATTATTATTATTATTATTATTATTGTTATTATTATTATAAATTCTTTAACTTTTCTAATGAGCAAGTAAACAAGTGGGCATATGAGTACCTCGTAGTCTAGCTCCGTAGCCTCGTAGTCCCAGTCGTACACGTCTTCGTACATGTACCGCTTTTTACGGGCATTCCGTTTCTGTCGTGGATGACGTCTTCTTCTGGGCGGCCTAGGACGTCGCCTTGCAGTGCCATTAAGCCGAGAACTTATCCTCGGCCGACGTGTGCCGATCTCCAGATCTAAGCCTGTAAAGCTCGGGGAATCCTGTATGAGGTGAACCGGGGGAAGTGGGGTAAATTTTGAAGGGAAGTCCTTGGTGGAGACGAAGCTGGGAGTTGTCTCTCCACCGTGCACCCAGGCGGCGTCGTTGTGGTTAGTCTGTGGCCTGTGCAAACCGGCTGACTTTTGTGATGTAAGTGTCGAAGAGAGCGAGCCTGGGACGACATATTGTGCAAGATTTTCCTTAGCAGTGAGAACTGAAATAGGGCCTGTAAGAATATAATTACTCATGATTATACATTCAATAAGATAGCGTCTCACTTGTTTTTAATGTATAAATTAGCAACTGTTAAGAATATATTGTTCAATAGTTTACTTGGGCAAACAATTTTTGGATAGCCCCCAATAATCGGAGGACATGCAGGAAGCAATGTACAGCAAAATTTTTGTCAGTTTTCTATCAGTCTAATGGAGTGAAACTCACAAGTATAGATGCATATTTGGAGATATTCTCCAACCAGATTACACAAAGGGCGAGCACGGATTTCATGTGTTTGAACGGTCACAACTGTTCGCGCTGCCGTGTTCTTCAATGAATACATGTACAGCTGTATTCGAGAAATTACAAAACAAACTGGAATACCCCCCTCGTGCTTGAAAAGGGTATTTAATTACCAAATAGTTATTGGGGAACATTTCTGTATGAAGCGCAAAAACTGTGAAGTATTTATGAGCCAAAAGTCTACATATGTAGGGCCTTGTATTGGGTTGCTCCACTCTTAGCGACACGCTCTTGGTTAATATTCCTATTTATACAAGTTTTCCAAAAGCGCTATTTACGTTCGCAAGATATTGCACCTCTCTTGGCTTACAAAACGAACACGTCACACTGTCAAATAAACGACACGCTGATATGTACTTACTTGCACAAGTAAAGTAAGGAAGAGATAGCCAAAGAAGAACAGGCGAAAACATATTGTCTCACCATTAACTGTCGTGGAAGATTCTGATTGTTCCCTTGCAGATCCCCATCCGTGACGTCATTATTTGTGACGTCATATTTATGTATTAATTTGTCTTTTTGACGTGATATTTTGTGACGTCACCATTCTGATGCCGTTTTTTTGACACAAACCCTTACTTTCCCAAATCATTACAGTTACGTCACACTAGGTGAGTACGGCGTTAGAGCAGAAACTTGTACGGTGTAGCGTTGTAGACCTTGTGCTGCAACCCATGGGATACCGGCAGATTTGATTCTCCGCTCACGTGTCGCTGCAGTGAATTTGGACTTCTACATCACAAGTTTTGTGTTGTGCAACGTGCGGTTATGACGTGTTTATGATGTATATGGTCTTCTTATTGTTACGTAATGCTTTTTATACAACTGTAGAATATACAGGGTCACGGAAATGACGTTATTTGTCCCACTTCGACTTCTCCCGGTACCCCTTTTTGACGTATCAGTGGCTTGAATTCTTTATTTCACACTAACGCCGTTTCATGGGCTTGAAAAGTCTCTCGCCTCGTCGTTTTCGGATGGCAGAAACAATGCATTGACAAGTTTTTGTCCCGAATTAGTCAGTCAAATGGAATGAAGGTGACGAAACGTACTCCAAGCAGATTCAAGTATAAGTGCATAATCTGAAGAGAATGGTGACACGATTTTGTTGCGTTTTGACGATTAGCACAATTAGCCCCACTGTATATTTTATTCATATATACATACAACGGTGTTGGAGGAATTATAAAACAAACGGGAATGTACGTTATGTGTCTAAAGATGGTATATATTTATCAAATAGTTATAGGAGGACATGTCTGCATGAAGTACACAATCAGTGAAGTTAGCTGACAATCCCACAGATGTGTGTTTGATAGTTAGGCTTTTAACGACATGCTCTTGGTTGATATTGGAGTCTATACAATTTATCAAAAAGCAATATTTACCTTTGTAAAACACGCCACATTGTCAAATGAACGACAATCTTTTACATACCTATGTGTAGTAAATATGTACCTACTTGCGCAAGTAAAGGAAAGAAGGGATAGCCAAAGAAAAACACGCGGAAGCATGTTACCTCACCAATAACTTTTGTCTTGGAAGATTCGGATTGTGCCCTTGGTAACCGTCATTATTCATGACGTCATATTTATATATCGATTTGTTTTTATGAAGTCATATTTTGTAACGTCTCCATTCTGGGGTCATTTTATTGACGCCAAACATTCATTTCCCAACTGAACATAGTGACGTCACAATAAAGGCAGTATGACGTTACTGTAGAAACTTACACATTGTAACATTGTAGACTTTGCGGAAGACATGTACGGCCAATCTTTGACGTAACAATAGCCGCATATACACATCAAATTTTATCCAGGGTCCAACCCGGGGTAAAGTGTTTAAATGTAAACTGGTCAACAAAGTAGAGACAAACTAACCGAGGACAAGTTAGCCCGTGTTAAGTTAGACCTCCGACACCAGTAGGGGTGGAACAAGGTCGAGTTAGCCAGAGGCAGATTTGAAGCGAGTCAACACAAAACAATGGGCGATTCGAAAACAACTCTCTCTGAACTGTATATAGCTATTTGGTTGACTTCGGTGCTGAGAGTTGTCAAATGTATTTAAACCAGAAGTGACAGAATCGTCCGAACGATGTTTATACCTTATATATATGACAAGTTACTCAACTTTAATGGCATAAGCCCGAACATTACAAACGATGTTTGGTCGAAAGCTGACACACTAAGCTTTATGCTGATGTATGAATCAACACAGAAACATGCTTTCTCTTGGCTACAGAAAGCCCGAAACTCGGAAGTTTTAGGTTTTTTATTTAGTCGGACAAATCCGGTAACAGGGAGAAGGAGCGTCAAGTAACAGAAAGCCGCGGGTGCCACCATATTGCTACTATCGACCGAGTAAGATTTTACTTTTAATAAAACACTTTAAAATGCTTTAATTTATTGCACTGTACGGAAGTTCTGTGACTTCCTCTGCTCTTCACCCCATAAAAGCAGAAGTGTCAGAATATCTAGAGGCCATGCCTGTGTAACCATCAATATCTCCAAAAATATCAATGACTGTGTAACCAACGATAAAAGCTTCACTCTGATTACTTGGCTGGTGTGTGACCAATCACAGCAAAGCTATTCACTGTGACCTGATTTTCCTGTTACTGGATTTGTACGACTAAAGAAAAAAACTACAAATTTACGGGCTTCTGTCTTCGTGTAGCCAAGAGAAAGCTGTGTTTGTTTATCAACTCATATATCAGCGTAAAGCCTAGTGTGTCAGCTTTGGAGTGTGTCAGATTGGAATTTTTTTCGGTGTTTCATGTAAAGTAATGTGAAGTTCGGCCTTATGTCCCAGGCATTGAAGTTATGTACCATGTTATATAAATTAGGTACAAATATCGTTCGGACGATTCATTTAACCTCACTTCACAGGGACCCAACCCGCAGAATCCATTCAAGTAAAAAACAAATCAATCCACAGCTAGGGGCCTGTACTTAAATAATATGAAGTCTTCCCTAATGTACCAGCACAGTACTGAAGATGGATTTCTTTCAACCCCAAAGGCGTAATATATAACGGGTACGATAGAAACGAGGGCAATTACATGTTGTTACGAGCTCCCTCCTTAAAATAATGTGTTAGATTTTATTGTTTTGTTTTTGCGCTAAACGAGTCAGTGTATGACCTAGATTTTGACAACTGTGTTCGTTGTAGCCTGCACTGGAATTCAGTCTCGTGTCTTCGAGCCTTTGTTGTTTATTAGTTGCCTGTCATTGTACAGAGAGAGAGAGTACATTCTGGAAAGATGTACCAATGTTGCAAACATGTTTACTTTCAATCCTTCCAGAATTTTCTTTACGTCAGTCTATAAATATGAGCGACGAAGTCGTAAAGCTTGCAGTCAGTTTACTTATGTCCACTTGGGAGCATATTTATTCTCGGCCACTTGGAAGGACTTAGTTGGGATTAAAGAGGTTTTCAAACCATTCGACATAAGTCAATTTGTACTCCATTTTTCTATACGTAGCACTTTGTGAGCTTGTGTTTCGCCACCTGCTATTTTGTTTGAAACGTCGTTTTGGAGCTTGTAGCGCTCTTTGTCTGTTTGTGCGATTACGTACATTTCATCATAATTTACCGTGAATGTGACTTTGTATATATTTCCGATGAGTCAAACATACATGGCCAGCTCGGCATGACTGACGTTACTGTCACTCTGTCCGCCCTGGGAAGATGTACCTTCACTGGCAAGTGGAAATAAATCTTTGTCGGTGTGCCGTGCCCATTTCTTCTCACTTACAGGACTGTCATCCCTCGATTCGGGAATTCCCAAAGACCGTGGATTCTACATTTACGTGGGCTGATTCGCCTTTGAAAGCCAGAATATTCCATCCGGATTTGCACGCTATCATCAGTAACAAACTGTATATTTTGTTATTACCTGTAGTTTTGCATATTCTTGTCAGCTCTACTCTTTGCCTGTTTTGTTCAAATGTATGTACCGTATTGAACTTATTCAAGCGTCTTCTTGTTTCTTTGTTTCATCTTGTGTAAGGCTTATCGCTGTCTGAGATTTGAACAAGCCATTTGTTTATCATTATTCCTCTTCCATACTGGTACCCTTACATTGTGCTTACTCTAAGTCTAGCTCTAAGGCTGTCCTAACTTTCACGTCATGACGACATGCATTATCTATTACCTATTATCTATTTAAAAAAGGCATGCGTCGTTCGATCCACGCCATTGTGAACCATTCAGGAACCAGAGAGGCGTGAAATATGTCACCATGACGACAAAGTGTGCTTCGCGGTGTTGCATGTGCGTCAAAACGCAAATTACACGGAAAAGCCTATAATCCTTAGTCTATATTGGTATACTTAACGAAATACGAAAGTTGTTTACCTTGGAAACCAATGATTGTTTTCGTCGCACAATCGTCCTGTGTTGTTATCATAGAAAATGTCTTTGACTATTATATACGATATTGATTGCTTCTTGACATATCCATTAGGGCTTTTTTTTTAATTGTTTTGAGGTTAATATAACACTTCAGTATTCACCGCATGTTTTATGAGTTTTGCGCTTTTTAATGGTACGTAGACGCTTTTATATTGCATCATTGAAATTTAATGTTTGAAGCAACATGATTGTTATCGGTTAAAGCCCTAAACAAAAAGTGTAAATAGTTGAAGAAAGTTGACAAAAAGCTTCTTTTATGACTCGTACGCAGTATAAACAAAACTTACCAAAAAGCTTCTTTTATGACTCGTACGCAGTATAAACAAAACTTACTAAAAAGCTTCTTTTATGACTCGTACGCAGTATAAACAAAACTTAAATTGGACTTCAATGAAATGCTCTTTTTACTTCGATCTAGCGAGGCTGTTAATGAATTATGTTTTTAAGTGAGGAAACCGAGCCTGGACCACCACACGTTGAAAGTCTTTTTATTTAAGGTATATTTTTTATTTTATAATTCAATTATTTATATCCTCTTGACAATATTGTTGCCCCACGCGATCTGGTTGTAATACAATTAATGATACGTAAAAAATATCAAAAATAACTTACTGACCATTCTGAATTATCCGAATTTTGGTACCTGTTTGAGACAAGTTTTTGGGCGTTTGTTTTATTTTCTTGTAAACATAAATTCACGAGTACAGGCGGCCGAGTTTCTGTTTATTGGGAATTCTTTAAAATTGAAAAGTTTGCACAAGGGTCAATATGGAAGAGCGTTCAAGAGGACAAAAAAAAAGAATACAGAACTTTCCACTTTCCACTTAAAATTATACTATTCGTCGTAAAATTATGCTATTTGCAGGCCGCAATTTATTTTATCACATCTTATTTTGTCAATCCTTATCGTAATTCGTCTAATTTTTGGCACAGATATGAGCATTGGTGAAAGCATTAAAAGTAAATAAATATATTTCTCTTCCAGTGTTTTTTTAGTAACATGACAAGTAAGGACATGAATACGTTGTTCATAAGATTGGCTAACTAAGTGAGAAACAAGAAACTATGTATTTCTGTTACAGTCATATAAGTATATATATTGGCTAAAAAGGGCGGAGCTGGCGAATTAGGGGAATTAAGATAGGCTATTTGGGTGTTTTGATCACATAGATCCAACTAGTCAAGAAAATGGTTGTCTCGAAAATATCGTATTGTTTCGCGATATTTGGTGTGCATCGAAGAGTCCTATAACTGAAAAGAGAGTGAGTTGCAAATACAAGAAGAACACACACACATCATGTGAGAGACCTCTGACAGACTCTCTGTGGGACATTGGATCCCTCAGATGTCTAACGGCCCTGTCGTGCTCATTTTGCCTTGCCGACTGTCGTTGGTACATTTTAATCGCTTCGATACCACACTGTCCGCTGGCCTCTGTTAACAGACGACAGATGAGCTACGGTGAGACTAGTTTTCATACTGTTACACGTATGAATTGTTACCAAACCATAGCCTTTTACAAAATCTGTTATAAAATCACCTTGATGCCTTGGATAATCTCGCTCCTAGATGTTCAGCACTTGCCGGATAACATACCAAGAATGTTGCACTGAAAATCTAAGAGATATTTTCAGTAAGCAGTAAGTTTTAACGATTACTCAATAGAAAAAAACAGTACTATACTAAATGTGTATATATGTATCCATTAAGAATCCCACTGAAAGTTCACAAAACTTTTAGTTAATTTTACAAAGTTGCTTTTATTTTGTGAAGTATAATAACTGAGATATCACAGCTGAAAGTAAGTAAAAACGCAAACGTAGGGAAGCTCGAAAGGGCCGCAACGCTTTCAGTTTTAACCAGTCAGGGGCGAGATATTGGTACTCTCCGAGAAAACATCTGTTTCCGCTGTGACGTCAATCGTTCCCAGTTGAGAGCTGCAGCGACGAGGTGATAGTTGGGAAATGTCACTCTGTGACCGGTGAATAACGGCACCCAGTCAAGTGCTCGAAGAGCAGCAACCTACGCGTAAGCAATTACAGAGATGTTAATTGCAGTTTATCAGACGTCACTGGTCCAGAATTACTCAGAGCACATGATTTGTCGTGTCAGTATTTGTTTGAAAGAAAGTAGAGGGCTTCATGTTTTTAAGAATCACTATTATATTGATTCAAAGGGTTGGTATTTCTTTGAGCGAATGAATC
This sequence comes from Acanthopleura granulata, assembly GCA_016165875.1. NCBI lineage: Eukaryota > Metazoa > Mollusca > Polyplacophora > Chitonida > Chitonidae > Acanthopleura > Acanthopleura granulata. The sequence goes on from JABBOT010000006.1 coordinate 15,713,125, forward strand.
AGGAATCAAGCTTTCCTCTTCCACCCATAAACCAGCCAATTTAATGTAATATAAATTATTAAAAGGTTTAGTTTTATAAAAAAATATAAATAATTTTTGTGAATGAACATATGAAAGGTTTTAATGAATAAACATATAACTGTCTTCGATTGTATTAAACACAGCTTTCTTTCAACTATATACGTACATGATGAATTATGTTAATATCAACGTCATCTGGGGATTATCGACAAACAGGATTAAAGAAAAAAAAATGTGTGGTTAGCAGGCGATTCTAAAACAAACGTGTTAAGAACTGGAATAAAGAAAAAAAAGTACACAGTATTAACTACAGATGTGTTAAGTGGTTGAAGTAGCTACATGACTATTGCATCAAATCCAATCAATTCTTGTTACATGTGGGTGGCAAGTGCAACCATATTGATTGAAATTCTTGTACCAAGCCAGAGAAATACTTTTATGAGGAATTGACCCCTCACGAAAATCGTGAGAGGGCCGGAGGTGCTGAGCGAAACAAACAGAAACAATGGGGTGCATGAAGCGAAGCAGCTATGGATTACGCAGTGAGGGACATCATAGCGAATCTGCGAGGCGAGGCAGTGGGGGTACATTGTAACGAGACAAGACATGATGCAGCTGTAGCGAATAAGCCTAGGAATACAGTGAGGTATCGTAATTTAGACAGGCAGCTAGACGAATTCATAACGTGAATGCAGGGAGGTAGGTGGGTGAGACTGTGCATGTAGCGAGGTAGGTGGGTGAGACTGTGCATGTAGCGAGGTAGGTGGGTGAGATTGTGCATGTAGCGAGGTAGGTGGGTGAGACTGTGCATGTAGCGAGGTAGGTGGGTGAGACTGTGCATGTAGCGAGGTAGGTGGGTGAGACTGTGCATGTAGCGAGGTAGGTGGGTGAGATTGTGCATGTAGCGAGGTAGGTGGGTGAGATTGTGCATGTAGCGAGGTAGGTGGGTGAGACTGTGCATGTAGCGAGGTAGGTGGGTGAGACTGTGCATGTAGCGAGGTAGGTGGGTGAGATTGTGCATGTAGCGAGGTAGGTGGGTGAGACTGTGCATGTAGCGAGGTAGGTGGGTGAGACTGTGCATGTAGCGAGGTAGGTGGGTGAGACTGTGCATGTAGCGAGATAGGTGGGTGAGACTGTGCATGTAGCGAGGTAGGTGGGTGAGACTGTGCATGTAGCGAGGTAGGTGGGTGAGACTGTGCATGTAGCGAGGTAGGTGGGTGAGACTGTGCATGTAGCGAGGTAGGTGGGTGAGACTGTGCATGTAGCGAGATAGGTGGGTGAGACTGTGCATGTAGCTAGAAACTGAGGACAAGCGTTTCTCGCTTCCTTTCGTCTCTCTTAGCGTTATAGACGAGAGGTAGCGAAGCCCTTAATCGGCTTCCATGTATGATATTGTCTTACATAGGGAAGGATTATCTGTCCAGGGAACAAAATCCTACTGAAGAGAAATCACCGACCTTGAGCTTAACATGAACGTGCGATATTTCTAGTGTTGTTTTAAACATTGTATTTGTGACACTTTTATCCTCACTCTTGCATAAATATTTCGAACATAAAAATCTCAATTCAAAACTAACGCCATGTGTATATTATTTATGCTGTGAATCAAGGTTAGGGCAGGTTTGCTGAAAAAGAAAAAAGAAAGAACATCGTCTGCTGTGAGACACATAAACTTATGACACTAACAGCGAAGAACATTTTTGTTTTTGGTAAAGCAAAAGATGACATCTTGTAGATGTCCAAGTAATATTTGTTACACATTAGTTACATTTTCCCTTTAACTATAGATCCAATTCATGTAATCATTTATATTCGCCCTGACAAGAAAAGCGTCAAATACCGTATAGGTATGGACGATAATCCACGGCAGAGCCTTTGTCTCAACATCGGCCCGCAGTGTAGGTTGGGAGGCACTTGAAGGCAGCGGCCTACGCCTAAGTGCCTCGGGAAATGAAGAATTGGTTGTATCTTGATGCATTATGCATCGACTGGACCGTATATCGAGTTGTTTTTCCTGTCGTGGCTTTGTTTTCTGTACGTACCTGCTTCCTTGCCTTATAGATTAATGTCTTTTGTGCATGCTCAAGGAAATCTTTCCGGCTGCGCGGAGACTGGTGGCTCGTCACGTCTCGTCACTGGAGTCCACAAGCCAGATACTGACTTCTGCCAACAGCTGGAGGTTTGTCAATCTGTTTGGCGGACGGATACGCACTTTTCTTTCAAACATGGACTGGATTATTGTTTATGTTCTGTTGCTTTCCTTAATCGGTGAGTATATGTTAACGGGCGAATACATGCGTATGCCTTGGTATCTCCTCGCTTGTTAGAAAGTGCCACATGCATTGGCAGCATTAGCCATTCCAATGGCATCCGGTGTCGTTTTGAATTAAAGGATTTATGAATTGTGAGTTTCGTGAAACGTTGGTAGGCATATTCCTTCACCACTGAAACGGACTGGAATAGGGCTATAAACAAATATTTGTCACACTTCAGCACCACTAGGTAGGGTTAGCGGTATGTTTTGTGTCTCTGTGATGCTGCTGAAGTCAGGCAGCACTATATATTTGTCGGCCCTATGATCAGTTTATGTAACCATGGTGATGAGACCGGGATAAAGCTGTAAACTTTTGCTGGTTTGTTTAATAGGGGTTTAGCGTAACTTTCTTCATTAGAACGTTATTCTGGTCATAGCATAATGCTAAAAATGGATTAACAACTTACGCAAGCAGCAATTTGAATGATGAGACTCAGATCTGTACATTATAACGATAATGTTGAACTGGAAGGATGACGTTTGAAATGTCAGATCTGCACCTGTCATTAATCTCTTTCGGTCTGTAGAGGATGGTAAATATAGTATCTGTTATCACACGGTGCTAAGCGATTAAGAACATGTATCACAACAAAAATGTAACTTATTTTCTAGTTCATCTGTTAAATAAACATATTAAATCTTTTAGAGAAAAAAATGATAAAAGTTACTAATTCTTTCTCATTGATACACTTTGCTCTAGTAAGAGATAGATGTTTGATGGAAAATCGCTTGAAGTTGAAACAGCGAGGTAACGGGATAGCTATCATAGGAAGGCGACTTAATGGGCATCGGATGTATTGCTTTGATGCTAATTTAAACGTTTAACGAGCTCTAAATACTGTTAAATTGCCTTAGACAGACATTTTTGTTTTCTGTTGAAAAACATGTGGCAGTCCACCTAACTTTAAATGACTTCTGGATGAAGAAATCAGCTTCGTTTTCCAGCTTCGCATTGCACTAGGTTGGAGCTTATTCTTCGTGTTCATGAGGATGTTCAGTGGGATAAAAGTAAAGCTTGCTCTCGCCTAAATATACACGAGGAATAGCTTGATTAACTAATCAGGTGAATTGCAGATATTGCAGCACTCTCTAAAAATACTCCGTACGAGTGGCACTTAGCAAAAATGCTACGTACATAACTCTTGTGTACCAGCAGTACACAATTTGTGTAATTGGTGTCATGCATAAACAATGGCGTGTGTATCAGTGAAACACAATTTGCGTACCACGGATACACATGTATTGTGGACACGCAAATTTGTGCACAGTTGATTTAGAGGGCATAAGATGTCTATGCTTTAGTGACAAGGGTAAAAATTAGAACGGTAAAATGTAAGTAGAGTAAGTTGTGGAATTTCACGTGGTTAAAGAAAATGTGGATCTGTAATGAGACGTGTTCCTTTGGTGTATATTTTAATAATGAAGTTAAAAGAATTTTTTATTTATTTATTTGATTGGTGTTTCACGCCGTACTCAAGAATATTTCACTTATACGACGGCAGCCAGCATTATGGTGGAAGGAAACCGGTCAGAGCCATGAGGAAACCCATCGGCGGGTTACTGGCGGTCCTTCCTACGTACGGCCGGAGACGAAGTCAACATGAGCTGAACTTGAACTCACAGCGACCCCATTGGTGGGAGGCTTTTGGGTCATTGTAATTAAAAGAATAGTTTTCGCGCTTGTCAGGAAGATTAATTCCCTCCTGTTTGCTCTTACGTCCAAAATTATTGATTTCACTGGTACTTAACTTCGTCATTAAGACTTTCCTCCTTGTAAATTCGTCAGTTGCCTGGGTAGATGGGTAGCTCTATGGGAAATTTGATCTTTAAAAGTATAGGGAATAAGTTACCACATGCAGCAGAATACAGTCCAAGCAGTTCATCGCTATTTTTCAGTGAACAACGAGGGTACTTTTACCACAAACTATGTAACACGATCATGTAAAAGGATCAGAATCGTGTAGAATCAATTTTTTATTGCACTGTTTTTATTTTTTAAACTAAATGATTTAGAGAGCTTTATTTATAATATTCACACCAGATAATTAGCTGTGCCGGAAATTGCCACATGAAACAGTCTTGCTTAGGGATGTTTTTCGTCTCCGGTGGTAGATACTGAAGCCTCACAAAGGTATAACGTCATCATCCTGGGAGATGTATTAGCACATCTCCACACATTCACTAGTGTGTATGAACCGACAGAGCTACCTGAAGAACGGGATGCAGCCATGCATGCTACATGACACCGGCTCTGCATTTCCTTAATGTCTTCTCTTCACCACATTTTATCAGCCTCCTAAACGCCACTGAATGGATTCTTGTTTTTGACTGACCGTATAGTACTGAACAACATCTGAAAACGCCAGTTGTTTGTTTGTTCTTTTTTATGTCTGGTGCAGCAATCGCGTTTGTTTAACATGTGGGAACATAAACTCTCATTGCATCCCGGCAGGGACATGTTCCTGAACGCTATGTCAATTAGCCGAGGACGGCAACCAACAAGCAAACCGGCGCTCTCTTCCGCAGCCTCCTTTATACAGTGAAGGCGTTATCATAATATTTGTCCTGTGCATAGAGTATAAATTCATGCTTTATATGTATTGTGCCTGAGTTGAGCCTTTTATAAAGCATGGAATATTTGACACCATTGACAGAGCCTTTGAAAGAAATTGACACAGATGTAGCTCATTGTAAGTGAGAACGTAGCTCCTTCTATGTTATAGTGTATTTTGTGTATATCAGAGTGTATTTTGTACACATCAAAGTGTATTTTTGCGGGTATGAACCTTTTATTTTGCAAACTCCAGCGAGTTTCTGTAAGTCAGTATACATGTGTGTTTTTACCTCTCGAGATTCTGAATTACCGGATTCACGGATGTGTAAAAGTAGTATTTGTGAAAAAAAAACCCCTTCTGGCCTTGTCTTAAAACTTACAGGATACCCGAAAACAAGGAATATTATTTTAAGATTAGAACTACATTTGCTTTCTATAGTTCATAGTCTATCTCCATAACCGATCCGAGACATTCTAAAATCTGCTACAATTCCATGTGAAGAAACATGCGATTTTAACCATAACTTCTCTTCTTAATATGCAAACACGAGCAGTGTAACTTCACATCAACCTGTGTTCTAGGATACAGAAATACACTCTGTCCCAAATACGGAAGAAAAAAAATACGAAGAAGCAGTGTCAAAATGGGCAGCAATTTATGTAAGACCTTGTTAACTGAGTGTGCATAATAGGCATAGATTTTAGTTAGCAAAGGACTTTCTCTTTTATTTTCTGTAGTTCTTAATACGGCATGTATTTCTTTGTTCAACATTCTTCTGAATGAATTCTGAAAATTCCTCCATGCATACATTTAGAGGCAATGCCCAACACTCGGTAAATAACAGCTTTTGGTGATTGTAGTTAAGGAGGCCACGCATGGGCATTGATTCTAAAATCTTGCATTCTAGGGAATGGTGGACAGTGTTGCTGGCTACGAAGACAGCCGTTGGATGTTAAACCTAATGACGGACAATAAGTCCCGATTATGTACATATTTCTTTTTGTGTTAAATGTTTCAAACAAAGAAAAATGACAACAATAGGTCAGAAAGCATTTTAGTCAATGCAAATGTATCCGAGGATGAATCCCCATATGTATGTTCTAAACAAACAGTAAAATGACTCCTGTTAGTACATACTTCTTCCAGCCCGTTATTTGTCGATCTAACATGGCGGAGCTGTTATTCGCTCGAGCGCAGGCCGATGTTGTCACCATTGTTTTTGTAATCATTATTCCCTCACACAACTGCGTAGCTAGTCAGGCAGAATTTTTTTTAACCTGCCAATCCTTCCGGGAAGTCGTTCGCGAAGCCATTGTTCTTGATCTTAAAAGTCGCTCAATATTTCCTTGTCTCGGCTGACTCCGTCATAGGAATCGATTAATGTTCTTGGACATACATATACATCCCCCTTCTCTGCCCTCGTAAAGACCAGTGGAGGTGTGACACTGTGCTTCAACAACTCTGTACACTGTTCTGTAGCCCACCGTTTTGCGCCCTGATCCCATTTGCTGTATTGATTGATAAGCCGTGTTTCAAATTGTCGCATTCGTTGTCCACATGGTTGTCAACAACGATACCAAATAGACTTAGACCGTGTAGTCCTCTTGAAAACCTCGTCATTGTTGGGCTCGTACAGTTGCAGTATGTACATGTAACAAAGGGTTCATATTCTGTTTGGAATATGCAGCAAAATGCGATGTGCTACATCCAGTAGCTGTTCACGTGGGAGAAACTGTGAAACAAAACAAAACAGAACAATACAAAACAAAGAGAAGAACAGAGCTTGATGCTGCCTGTGATGGGTTATAAACGTTGCTTACATAAATGTTTTCTCTATCTCTCCCTTTGTACTTTTTTTGCAACCAGTTCCAGTGCTTCTCTCAGTTGTTGTGTTGTTTATGTATGAGCCCTTTGAACATTCTCTTAATTGTTTGTTCCGTGGTTCCTCCTCGGCCGTGGGAAGGTCCGTCAGCAACCTGCGGGTGGTCGTGGGTTTCCCCCGCGTTCTGCCCGTTTCCTTCCGCCGTAATGCTGGCCGTCGTCGTATAAGTGAAATATATTTGCGTTCGACGTAAAACATCAATCAAATAAATAAATAAATAAATTGTTTGTCGGCTACACAGCATTCGTCGTCTTCTGTTTTGATCAATTTAAGATTATGGAATTCTTAGGTACAATTAAGATTGCATTTGGAACAGTTTATTTTGTGGCTCTATTTTGTGAAGAACAACAAAGGGAAATATAAAAAATCGAAGTTGGTGAAGATTGGGATACACTCACCGGGCTCTGTTCTCTGTGAGGCAAGGATTATAGCAGTGTCCAGAACAGAGCGCAATTTTAAACTTTAAAATTAATTTTGCGATTGTAGGAAACCCAATACTGCCTTGATAAAACCACCAATCTGTGGCAGGTAACTGAGGAACTCGTCCACGTGTGATCTGTCGCTTTTCATGCATATTTCACATATTGGTAGAATTCAACCGGACCTCAACGAAAGCAAATGCTGTGCAAATTTGCCTTTACACTCTTGCTACCCAATATATCTCTGGTTACAAGACCAAGGAGAGTAGGATAATGTCCCAATTTACCACCCCGGACCAGGGTTGAGGCAACCTCCAAAGGATTTGAGGAAAACAACAAATTGTCTGTCTCAGTGATTTCCAAAGCATGCAACTTTACCCTTCAGCCAACACCACCAGCACATTTATACTAAATGGGATAGAAGTCTGCAAATATAATATATGGAATACTGTATAACAAGTAAGCGGAATAAGAAATTCATTTTGACGATCTCATTATTTCCAGTCAAAGAGTTAGACTGCATTTCTGTGTTTCTTTCGTTGTTTTTGTTAAACTAAAAAATGTTAAGTGGATGAAATAGAAGTCCTTTTGTGGACTGTTTGTGAGGTCAAATGTTGGACTATTAATAGATAACGCATGTGAGATCATGTACGCCCATCGATTGGCACAAACGTGAAAAGACAATGGACGGAATCCGGAAATTATAGAGCCAGGGACGAGCCAATATTGTCCGGGTTTTCTATATTGATCACCATTTGTTTTCAACAAGTCACAATGTGCAAAACAATACGCTTCGAATGCCAAAACATGCGTCAGTTGGGAAACAAAACAGCTATACAAGAGAGGTTGGATTGATTTCCATGTTAGTCCGGGTTCACTAATTAGAGATGTATCCACGTTCCCACGGATAAGTTTGCTTTTTACATCGACCCACGTCAGGTTACCACAATGGCGTCTTATTTACTTTACTGGGGATACAAATCAAATGCAAATATGTTATGAATGTCAAGCCTAAGCTTCTATGGACCGTTTTAATGTTTCCGTTTTAGCGTTATTGTGATAACTGGCACACGGGTCAAACAATGTTTTCATTGGCATTTCCATTCATGCAATGTATTTCTGGTTGGGTGGAAGAAATGAGGTCAGATTAACTGAAACTCGTATATCACTGGATCATTCTATGATTCATTTCATAAATCATTACGCCCATCATTCAAACATTTAGGCTGTCAGAAAATCAATCAATCTGTCAATCGATCTGTCAATCAATCAATCAGTCAGTCAAACAATTAACCATTCAGTGAACCATTGAAGGAAGGAAGGAATGAAGGAGCCAGTCATTCAATCACACACTAAGGTAATCAGTCATTCAGTCACTCAGCCAGCCATCCAGCCATCCAGGTAATCAATAGTTAAATTATTCCACCGGTCATACAATGCATTCCTCTTCACACAGGTCCGCTGTTAGCTGTCAGATCGGCCAAGCAGAGCAGCACGTGGTACGACCTTGACGCCAACCTCACCCTGGACCAGAACACGAGCACGTGCGCCAGGACTGGTTACCATACTTACTCGTGGTACGTCCAGGATATGGGCGCAAAGAACACGGTGAACAAAGTCATCATAAACGGTAAGTCCGTGTCTTGTCGGTGGATACGGTGTCGTATGTCTCAGTAAATAACTAATCACATTTATCGTCACGGCAATCGCGTGTCTTCTCAGTAAATACGGAGTCGTATATCGCAGTAAACACCCTAAACAACTAACCCTATCTACCCTAACCAATAGTTGTTGTCCGGATAGTGGCAGAGAACAGCTGATTTACCGATGAAAGTCATCCATATATACATTCTGAAAGGATAACATTTGAAAAATAATAGCCTCGTACAGGGGTTAAAGAATACAGGTCACATTTTTGTACGGATGAAAACGGGGTGCAATTTGGCAAGTTACTGGTGATGTTTTCTTCTTGTGCAGATATGGGCACCTCAATGAGGGAAGTCAAGCGACGTCCACGGACTGCTTCACTGTTCCCCATTGCATAAAGTCCTCTTATCATTACGAACACGTAACTGTTAAGCCATGGCAACCACCACTGTATACAGTGGTACTAGATGTATGTATACCGGCATTAGGGGGCCGTGGTATGGTTACATGCTTGTAACGTTAAGAGGGCTTCGTGCAAGCGGGCCTCACGGGCCCCGTTACGTAACACAGTCGCAAGGCTGCGTCCAGCGCGCTTAGCATGGTGACCTATCTCCTCACCTAATGTAGTCATGGAAGTTATGCAGGGCGCAATAGGCGAGTTTCGAGTTCTAACCCTTTTATCGTTAAAGTTACGAAAAGTGCTACTGTACAACGAGACTGAACAAAAAACAAAAATGTTTGGCAACTGTTTCTGATTACATCTGCTATAACAAGAGTGGCTAAAAAAGTGCCTCAAAAATTTATTTAGACTTGGACGAACAATGGTGAAAACTAAGGAGCTGAAGATTTGTGAACTTAAGAAGTTACTGAAGAAAAGAGATCACCAAAGTCATCGACGAACAGTGAGAAATAAAAAAAATGTAAATGTATGACCTTTATGCCGGGGTTGATCCGGTACATGGAATATCTGGTGATGAAGAATCGGGCACCTTACTAACTGAGCTGCAATGTACATCCCACTCCATCATATAAACCATATTGCACACGCAACTAGCCATAAACTCCCATCCGTTCATTCCCTTGGCGTGTTCGCCAATGCGCTTTACATCCTGTCTACATTCACGGCTTGACTTGTAATTCACAATGAAGTAGGTAAAGACCAACGTTGTGTTAGGTGCGTGCAACCATCATGGTCACGAAATTCAGTCATTATTCATCACAACAGTATTAGTCTGTTTACTCGCGAGCGGCTTAGCATCGTTTTGACCATGTTTATTTTTTGTGATCATATAACAACGCTGACTTGGACTGGTTATATTGGTAGCGTTGCTGTGCTGAAACTGACGCAGGACTAACTGGTGTGTGCATGTCCTATATGACGAACGCGCTGATAAGGAAATAATGACCAAGACGGTGGGGGGTGGGGTGGGAGGAGGCGTCGTCGCTTAGCAGTGTTGAGTCAATCTACCAGTCTTAGCAGAGGGTACTATTTCGAGTACATAATACTTATTAGACAGGTCTTTTGAATAATAATTTGAATTATAATATTTATTATTGTTTTTACCTTTAAATATTTTTATTTAAAGAAGAATATCTTCGTTTTAAAAACTAGACAAATAGCCCTACCACACCGACAAGCGGTAATGTGGATGGTTGCAACGATACGGCTGAAATATTGTCGATGTGGAGTTAAGCTATAACCATTCACTCATTTATGTAGATGAATAATCGTGGTCATATATTTTCTTGCAGGGGTAGGTCTGAGGAACATTTATTTGACTGTTGGTGAAAACGACCTCACTTCTGGATCTTTCCACGGTTTCTCGGGAAATCACGACTGCAATGTGATCAAGACAAAGATTACAGACAATACCAACGAGGAGATCACGTGTTTTGTTCCCGTTACCGGACGTTACATCACCTTGGAGACGCTGAACGAGGGGGATTTACCGCATCGGCTGGAGATATGCGAGTTCTCCTTCGAGGTCATTTAAACCACTATCCGACTTGTGGAGAGTTTCCTATTCTTTTTGTGCAGTTAGATACTTTCTCCCTGAACGGGTGTTCAATCCCTTGAAACCTCGAGAGATTTCAGTCGAACTTATGACATTGTAACGTGAATTTTCCCGGTTGATAATTTTTTCGCCCCCAGAAATTGCACAGTATATTCTAGAGGTATCTGAAACACAGAGCCAAAGTCATTTAAAGAACAAAAATCGCCAGATTTAAAACAAAAATATAATATATATTTTTCAAGATTGATAGACCGCTTCGTGGAGAATTTTCTACACGGTCTTTTGCCCTTGATAGCCCTCTAATGTATGACGTCATTTAAGGGCAGATAACTCTTTTCGGAGTTTTTCGAATTTTTTATGCAATATTTTGCCTCATTCTTGTTTACACCACTGGTGAAAAATAGAATCGTAACAGTTCAACCATTACGATTAAGTATATGGGAACATTAAAATATACGACGGATGATCAGATTTTGAGAATGATTGATTCAAATGAAAATTTTAAAACTGCATTCGCATAGATTCTGTTGAATAGCGAAGTAAAAATCCATCCACTATTGTCCATTTATCGAGCAGCACATTCCTTACATGACCAAGAGGGTATTCAATGACACTTGCCTGTCTTGTACATTATAATACAAGGAATCATATACAGTTATTCCCGATTAAGGATTTGTATGTAATTGTTTTAAACTAACGAATGTTGTATAGTTATTTCAGAATAGCAAATGGAATACAATTTCTGTTACAATGCTTGGAAGGTGTAGTTCATTATTGTAAAAGACAAGGGCGAAATACGTCTGTGATATGCAAATTTCATACATTTAATCCGTCCAATGCTTAGAAATTATTGTTATCATATTACCTATACATCAATGAATATACGTCACCCGCTGAAAGGAAAGGGAAGCTGAAATTTCTGAGCCAGTGGTAAGTGATTGTTGCCGCAGGGAAATAAGTTCAGCCCTAGACTTCGCGGATAGACTTTGCAGTCATATATTATGTATCAGCTTTATATTGTGTGACATGCTTGTTTTTTTTTTTTTTTTTTTTTTTTTTTTTACACAAGACTCTAAAACTGTCCTTCAGATTTATCAAAGTATGAAGTGCTTCTACCACAGAAGTGTTGTACCCCGACGGTTTTCTATCGGGAACAAAAAAATTCTGAGAAAAAAAAGAAAAAAAAAAGGGGAAAAAAACCCCACCAGTTGTCTCCCCACCGATTTCCGTCGCGGACTACTTTTTTGACTGGTTTCAGATACATGTGTTTTGAAATTAAATAGAATCAAATTAGTGCGATCAGCTCGATATTTTATAGCTGAAGCCCACTGATAATTGAGCAACGAAGTGATACCGCTTAAAATATTTAAGTGAATCGGGGTTTTGTTGTCAATGTTATGATACGACACAAAACTGAACATTTTAAATGGAAGAAGGAACGTGAGTAGTCACAGCTGCCGTAATGCGGCCATAGGTTATTTATCACTAAAATGCAGGCCCAAAATATACACTTACTTCGGTTATATACAAATATGTACTAATCCTGATTGGCATATGTGGATTTTCTGTATTCATGTACAATTTTCCACAGCTTTATACACCTCTATTAATCTTCTACATTATACACGTAAGTGAGTATATGTTGTCGTATGTAGCTATTGTAAATTTATTCCTTACAGGCAAATGCTTTTGTGTACAGAGCAACACACTTATATACGATGTGCTTACCATAAACTCGCACTGGGTACAAAATATACCATAAAATAAAAGGTGTCGGCATTTAAAAATTTTTTTTTTTTCAATCTGTGCTTTTGGAGTCACTGTGTATGTGCTTTCATATCATTCTGGGATATTGTTTATGAGCTTTCTGAGGCGTATAAGATACACATCACGCGTTTATTTTGTGATTTCCTTGCTTTATACAAACAAGAACAGATCTTTGCTTCGCCTCAACTCCGATTGTTTTGTCCAGTATCTTTACGTTGCGCTAATAAACACCACTTTACATAAAGGAAAACAAAACGATTTTTGTGTGTTTATTCATGTACACACGCGTTTCTGCTTTTGGCATGTCGCCCAAATCATACATTTAATTCAGACACGGCATAAACCATAGGCACCGGAAGTAATTCAACGATCTTAGCCTATACGTTATTTACACGCCATTAGCGTGCTACCAGTTCGCAAGAGCTACGCACCCGTTTGGTCTTTGGTGAACGCGTCGAATGCAAGGCGACTTGTGGCATCTGTTTATTTATTTGATTGGTGTTTTTCACCGTACTAAATAATATTTAAGTACTGGGTGGCGGGAAACCCACGACGATCCGCTGGATAGGGACTTGCTACGACTAACTAGTTAGTTAAGATGTCAATAAATGGATGTTTATATGCTTCATGCAGGAAAGCATCCAAGCCCAACGGACAAGGATCACGTTTGTTGTGGAAAACTAGGTTTGCTTATCCGGGAAATGTTAGGGTCTTAGTGGTCGAATGGTGATTAAAGCGCCAGCGCAGCATAATGACCCAAGAGCCCGTCGGTAATGTGGTCGCTGTGAGTCATTGTCTAGCTCATGTTGGTTTCCTCCCCCGTTTTACATAGTACAGTCTGTCAGTAAACTACGGATGGTCGTGGGTTTCCCTCAGGCTGTGCCCGGTTTCCTCCAGCTATAATGCTGGCCGCCATCATACATTGTATAAATGGAATATTGTTGAGTACGTGGTAATACTCCATTGAAAGTAAACAAGTAGATAAATAAATATCCGATGGAAAGGAGGAGGTCTGATAGCACTGACGACTGTCAATCATCAGTTAACCGCAACCGGGTCATCGTTATTCGAGTTATCCGAACGGACTGTTGTTTGCTTTCCAACATTTTCCATTGCCTTTTTGCTTTTCTTGTAACTTCATGCAAACTAATCCAAGGTTTCACGTTCCCTGTTGTAAGAATCTGCCCTAGCTTTGATTTTGAACTCTACTTTACGTTTCTTTAAAATGTAATTGTAAGTAGAATTGCACCATGGACCAGTTTTACAGAATCTGAATATGGCAAAACACGTGTATCATTTGTTATAGTTCAATAATGAAGATAATTCTTTGTAACAGATCGAGCCCATACCGCCAAAGAGTTACCTATAAATAAAGTATGTAGTATATACGAGATCGATGGGTATTTTCATCAACCGTTTACTCTTTAAAACGTGGAAGACAAAAACACATTTTCATGAAAATGGCAATATAGGAAGGTTTTTCATTAAGGTTTTTATCATACCCATATGGGGCAGATTTCTTACCTTATCACATCTCCTCTTTTACTCATCTGCAAAAATTGTTGATGTAAAAGTCATGTAAGCAGACACAAAGTGGCTGCTGATGAGGACTTTTCATCTCTTTCCGAGAGTGCATCTCCGCCGACGTTTTTTCATTTTCAAATAATATCAACCAAAACATGCTTGACAGTAAACTTCAAACCCTGCAAAGTCACTCTCAACAAAGGACAGGTAAGTGGTAAAAATAAAAAAAATGAAAGAAAACTGCAAGGAAAAAAAAATGGACTTGCATTTGTTTTTTGCGGGCCAGAATTACTAAATGTGACCTGTATCTGAGTGTCCACATTATGACCGGTGTTGGAGCGTTCTACATCACCGGGTCTCCTTTTCATTTTAGTAGGGCGAGTCAAGTTTAATACTATTGATTGCATGCTTCCTCCAAAATGAGCTAAAATGCATCTATCCACAATAAGTTTTGTAGCGAAAGGCTTCTTGTGGAAATGCCTTGATGGTAGCAACTTCTAATACCTGCAGAATGTGTACAGCAGAATTAGGCAAAAATAGACAGTGATGTTAACTACAATTTATAACACTTAACTGGTCTAGAATCACTCAAAATGCTGTTTTGTCATCCTGTATCCTGGAGTCGGCTGGCTAGAGCTGATTCAGAAACCGACTGAACAATTTACATAAATGTGAATATAAAAATTTGCTCTGTATATTGTGTTAATGGACTGCACATTTGTTAAAAAAGGGTGAGCATGATATCCTTTGTTCCAAATCCAGTTTCATGAGATTTAAATACACTCGTGGACATGATTGAAACATTGAATATTGCACTTTAAAGTGTAAATATCATAATTACTGCTCTCGTAAACGGTCAAAACGACATGAAGCAATAATCCTGATACTTATGCATTCTTGTACAATATCTCTTTCTTTATTTGGATCATTAAGACATATATGAATAAAACAAACTTATGTCGGCCTAAAATGTTTACCGTCAACACGCATCCACAAACTTCGCAAACTGTAATATCTTGAAACGTTACATTTGGATCATTAAAATATAAATGGATTAAACAAATTCTTTCTGCCTAAAGTTTTTTCTTGCCGTCAATACGCATCCACAAATGTCGCAAACTATACTGAATATCTTGAAACGTAATGGAATACGAAGCCACAACAGACTGTAAGCAAAATTCAAATTGGACTCCAGAGAATGAATTCATATGAGATCTATATTGTGTAATGTCCGGTAATCGTCGACAATATTGTGCTAAGCGTTCCCATGTCGGAAAATGGTATAATCCAAAAACTCCTTTATTCATGGTTGTTGCTCCAAGTTATAACCCTTAATACTGCTGGCACCCGTTATGTCGAACACGGGCACGTACTCCTTGTAGTTGGAGTTTCTTCTGGCTCTAGCTTGATGCTAGTTTCCGCAAAAGAAGGTTCCATTTCTTCCTCAACTTTGGGCAATTTCTTCAGCTGTCAATAATATTGAAAAAAAAAATATAAGTAAAAAGATTTGGTGACGAGGAATTCAAATAAGAAACGCAATCGTGTCGAGCAAATATAAAACGCATTCCATGATTAACGAATAAGAAGTGAAAGAAAAACTTGCGATAGGATTTTATTTATTTACATCATTTGATTAGTGTTTCACGCCGTACTGAAGAGATTTTAACTACTATGGCGGTGTTCATGTTAATGACATCCAAAGTGTGTCCAAAGGAAAAAGTCGTACTTTGTTAACCACCTGATTATGCCGTACCCGAGGCAGTGGAAAGTGGATCGAGCATGTAACTTCACTCGCCAAGGGCCTTCCAGTCTGCCGGTGGATTGAGAGCGTCGCCAGTGTTTTTCATCCTTTGTGTAAGGGCAGTATTTGACCAAGCTCCTTACTAGCTTTGAGTTTAAAACCGCTTCTTGGTGGCTGGGTAGTGTACTCAATTCAAATTATATTTTTTTCGTGGACATAGTCCATGAAACTAGGTCCAGTTTGGGTGCAATAATGTCTCCATTAAGTGCTTTACTAACATCTGTAACGTTAAAGAAACATACTGGGTCCATGCGACAAATCTCACAAGTTTCTAACCAACTTCGGGTATTTTCACTTTTAAATCGACATTGTACCCCGCAAAACTAGTAGCACAAGTCTCATACCAATTTCGGGTGCAATGTCTCAGTCAAATGCTTTGCTAGTATCTTGAAGGCTAAGTGCACGTTGTCTCCAGTTACAGCACTCGTTTCAAAGAACTCCATCACTTGCTGCATGGCTGCTTCCTGTTGATAAAACAAATACAACTGGTAATTATTCCTACTTTCCAAAACTAATAAATGCGTTTATTTATTTATTTCCTTATTTATGTATAGATCCGTTTGGTGAAGCACTGTATTAAACTCTTATAAATATGCATAAAACAAATACATAATACTTAACAGAGTAAACTTTATGAAATCTCATCACAGAAGCATTTCCGTTCAACTAACGCGTTACAGGTCGTTCTTTTGGAGATTAACCGTACCTCTTCTCCTCTGTTCGTGGACACCTTTCTCTCAGAATGAAGGTCAGCTTTGTTTCCCAGCAGAACTACTGGCAAAGTAGCCGTGGACGAGGCATCGTATCCCAACTCCTGGGGGCAAAAACAATGCAAACATGCTTAAACATCGTTCTTGGTCGCGGGTTTAGATCATTTCTCTGCCCGGTTTCCTCCCAACTCTGTGTAGACCGCCCATGCACGAGTCAAAAAGTTTGGACCACAGCATAAATCACAAATCAAGTAAGAAAGCAGATAAATAAACATCGATATTTCGTAAATGTGTGGTAAATAGAATGATAGTGAGAAATTCTATTCAAGAAATGTTAAATTTCACCCATGATCAAGTTGGTTCTGTTTAGAAAATAATATAGATTTGGACTCGTTACTACGCCCCAGTACACGTGGTGCCACGAAAGCAGTTTCTTAAATACTGATATGTGGTCGCTGTGAGTTCAAGCCCAGCTTATACTGGCTTCCTCTCCGGCTGTATGTGGGAAGGTCTGCCAGCAGCCTGCGGATGGTCGTCGGTTTCCTCGGACTTATTTATAAGTGAAAACTTCTTCAGTACGACGTAAAATATCAATCAAATAAATAAACAAATAAATAAATAGATACTGATAAAGCATAAATCAATCAATGTACTGACTTCACAACAAAATATTAAAGTGTCTTGCTTGTCTTATGATGAGTTAACAAGATTCAGTCCTTGCACTGTCTTCAACACCCATGTACTAGAGTGCAAGTAGAATAAAAACAATTTTGTGAATCCTTCTAGACGTCGTCTACACATGTATGCGCAAAGTACCTCTGCACTCTTCGTGACGTCACACTGCTAGTACCATCCATTTAAAAAAACCGGTACATTGAAAACTTTGAGTACCTTTATACTCTTTGTGACGTCACACTGCTTGTACTATTCTCATTATAAGACCGGTACATTAGAAACGTTGTTAGAAGTTCTTGTGTTGTTCTATACATAACAAATCCCCTTCTGAAAGGACATCGCCACGTTCGCGTAATTCCGCTATCACTTATATGTGGACATTACCCTGGAGAAATCCTTGCAGTTACCCAGCCCTTGCACTGTCCCTCACAATTCTGTACCATATCCCAACCTAGAAATCACAAGCTTCCATACATTCAAAGTTGTGCCGTGACCAATTCTAAAACACGTAATTTAGTCAGTCGCATTTAAACACCTTAGCTGTAAATCTTGTCTTTAAAGAATATTTGATGAAATCGAATTAGGCCATGCACAACATGCCTTGATATCTTACCAACCGTATGCAATCACACCAAAACTGAACAGCCGCTAAGGACTGTAGGTCTGTGACGTCGTACACAAGGACAGCACCCTGTGCAAAAAGAATATGAAAATGTGACGTGGAATGGACTGACATTTTCTGTGCAATCGCGGTTCATCTTCAAGACTGTTACACATGTATTGTGATAGGTTAGGAGCATATTTGTTAGTTTTCCATAAAGTCAAGAATAAAGCCCTGGTAAATGTAAGTGGTCAGCGAAGTTCGTTTCGGCAGTTGCACTTTTTTCCCACCAATGCGTCTTGATCGTACATTGGAATGTTCGTCATCAACTTGCCAAAGATAAGTGGTTTATGTCGGCCACACGGTCCGGTTCCCTCCATCCTTTAACAGACTGCTATTGCTCATGTGAAAAACATTAAGGTGTGAAACAGTAAATAAGGAAATCAATCAACGTATCAGGGACAGGGATGATCAATAGAAGGGCAAGCTTTTTGTTTCCATTAAGCATGCAAATATATTTATATTACAAGTATATATCTGATTGGAGTTTTACGCCGTATTCAAGGATATTTCACCTACACGGCGCCTGTCACAAATGTAATGTATGCCCATGCGTCATATACAAGAACTGCACAAAGAATAAAACAATAAGTCTGACACGGGATAAAGATAGCGAGATCCAGCTTTGTGAAATTCATTTGGGGAGCTCTCCTGTGACTGCACACACACCCTGTCCAAACTCTGTCTAACGTTCCTGCAATCGCAATGAATGGAATGAAAAGTTCATAAAAAGTTCAAACCGAGTTTAAACCAAGTTGTGGTTTGTTGCGTTTTCAAAGATATAGAGGGGTTTACGAAAAATGGAGGAATTTGAAACTGAAAATATTTCCAAGCAACGACACTATGCACCAAATCGTTCGCCTGAAAGTAACGGTTACGCATGAAAGATGTGTGTAGGTGTGAAAAGAACAATGGCTGAGGAAAAACGAAATTGACAACTCATGGCCAGATAAGAAATAAATGTCACGTAGTTTGGCTGATCGTGCGAAATAGGCACCTCTGCACACTTCGATTTTCGTATGCATTAAAACATCCTCAGTATGCCGTTTTTGTCGTTTTTGGATACTGGTCTGGCGATTAATGACTCGGAACGCCCATTTCAGTAGACGGCTGGTGTACGAATGTCAGTTTTGACGCCTAGATTTATAGAAACAAAAAATAATCAGATTTCTTTAAAACATGTTAATGTTGCAAAAATTGAGCATTTTTTATGAAATCTGAATATATGGATCTCGTAAGACTGGGTTAACTTACATGGGATTCCTTATAATACGAGCGTGTGAGAGATCGAAACCTTTCTTGACCGGCGGTGTCCCTGGAACAGGAACCAAAAAAAAAGTAAATAAATAAATAAAATAAATCAAAAAAAAATAATTAAAAAAATTGAGAGAATTTGAAACCAATGAAACATTTTTGCTTAACGACACTCCCGAATTACTGTTGCCATGTTGGGGTGAGAACATATTCAAGGTGAGTCCCATTTTGAAAACAAAAAAACATTTTCCAACAGAGCTAAATTGGTTGGATTTTATTTTGAAACGAGTAATTTAACCGCGATTTCGGGGCATGTGATTGATGATTTCTTTCAACTTACCACAGCTCCAATCTAACTTTTGCCCCTTCCACTTCGAACATGTGAGTCACGAAATCGAAACCTAAAACACAAAAAGAGTCACAACAAGATGAACTTTAGTGAACCAGACCAGATTAGCATTAATTATTCAGACCGACAACGAGGTTTGGACGAGACAAGGTCGAAATAACGCCGCCAAAAATTGGGTGACGTTATCCTAGAATAGAGTCGAATATGGTAATGAAAATGTAACGAAATAAATAAACAAACAATAAATATCAATGAACAGTGATCGCTGACGTCTTAAGATCCATGTGCGCTAAAACGCACATTTTTGTTATTTTAATATTACACATATTGGCACGTGACTAGAGTTGATCAGACATGCGCACCGACTGTCGGGATGGGTTGTTTGTCCAATGGCTCTCCCTGAAGGTAATTCAACAAGGCCGTTTTACCGACAAATGTCTCCCCCAGTAGCACCACCTTATACGAGATGTCGTAATCTTTCTTTTCCCGCCACATGATGCTACT
Organism: Acanthopleura granulata; assembly: GCA_016165875.1. NCBI lineage: Eukaryota > Metazoa > Mollusca > Polyplacophora > Chitonida > Chitonidae > Acanthopleura > Acanthopleura granulata. The sequence goes on from JABBOT010000006.1 coordinate 15,733,223, forward strand.
ACAGGGACATGTCTGGAGACATCGACGGGTTTTTCTCCTTCGCTGAAACGAAAGTAAATTTGTTATATATGAGATGAAACTAATAGATAGCTATCTCCTTTAGTCTTTGCTTTCTGCAAGCGACGTTGAACATCACCTGTTTTCACCGCCCTTTAAAGAGCAATTCAGTAGTGCAAGAGTGAACAGAGATATAATAAGACTGATAGCTTTGTTAATAACTTAGATTCTGAAGAAAGAACAAGTGTTTGTAATAACCATCTAACTGGCCAGGCAGAAAAAATGGAGTGTTTTAGAAAATCTGTGCAGATGCAGGCCTTATAAAATGCCATTCGTGTGGAAAATGTCGATTTTCTGTACGTTTATTACACAAACATTATCCTCGAAAGAGAAAACTAACACAAATATGTACTGGAATATCCGCTTGTGTGACCCTTAACTGATCAACTAACAAAGTTACATGTACGATGGATGACACGTTTGGCTCTTATTCAATATACAGCGTGTAGGCGTGGCTTAACAAGGGCGATAACTCTATATACCTTCGGCAATGTATATTCAAATCGAAGTTCTTGAGTTTTTAACGAATAAACAACAGTTGCGTTGACTATCACATGAGTTGCCAAGAGAAGCGCACATAATTAATGTTTTTGTAGACGGGGGAAGGTGGGAACAGTTACAGTACAGTACTTCAGGATGTGTTGGCATCAGAATTCTTAGAAAGGTTTCTTAGTTTGCCTCATTGCGATCACCGACTGAAATTATATCTGTTCCTATGTGCAATAAAACGTCACAAAATATAGGACTGATTGCAGGTGTGTAGAATTGTGTGGAAACCTTAGGGACTTATGTGATTATTCTTATGTATGTAATTATTTTTATTTGTTTGTTTTTTAATGCATTTTGGGGGGGGGGATTTTCATTCTTTCTCGCGTACTTATTAACAATTGCACTATAGGTTTACGTAGACCGGTCATCCTCTGTGAATACCACCTGCTTGGGGATAAGTCATGCTGTCCATACACCATGTTGGAAGTATTTTCAAAATCTTGAAACATACGACACGAACTATTGAAAATATCTGAAGTTTGAAGTTTGACTTGTTGTCCAACCATGACGTAAACCATTTCAGCTTCAATCGGCGTTTACTCTCAAGGTCGAAGAGACACCTATGCTTAAAGTGCACGACTCATTTTTATTTAGGGTTACATTTTTCCCGTAAATATCTAACCGCATGTTTAAAACATGTTGGTCCGTAATCATTGCCCATAGTTAACGTTTTCAGTAGCTCTGAATTATATTCCATGTAGCGAAATGTATTAAAGAGCACGTCCCTTCGTGCTCTCCTCAAACGAGCCACGGAGTCGTTAGATACGTGTACTTCAGCTAGGGAAAAGTGGAGCTTCTGTTTTTCCTTTACCTACTCTGAACGGCGCTGAAGATACTCTGGAATACCTTCGCTTTTCGTGTAACTAAACTTCCAGCTGCACCATATCGTTATGCATCATATAAATGTAGGGACAGACCAAGTGCAGTTAGTTGAACGTTCATTTTCGTCTTTGCAATAGGGAAGCTCGAGATCGAACTCTTTTATCGCTAAAGGCAAGAAAAGCCCTACTGTACCATGTTACTTGTCAAAAATGTTAGACAGCTATATCTGATTACATTTACTACAACATGGACGTCTCAGAAAAGTTTCACAAAAAGTTATTTAGACTAGACGTATGACAGGGAAAATTGAGGAGCTGGGAAGTTTTTTAATTTAAGAAGTTCCTGATTGAAGGAGAGGTCGTTGGTACCTCCCTAACGCGACAAGACAGGTGATCGGTAAATTAAAATCAACAAAATTGCCTGACATTTTTAACATGTTACATGACACAGTTGAACTCTGCCTTCTACGACAAAAGAGTTCGAACTGGAAACTCCCTATTGCGTTTTGCTGGCAAAGTGGTAATGTATTTCCCAAGCACTGCACGTGAACGTAGATCAATTCACCTTGGAATCTAGCGGCTATTGCGCAGAAAAACGTGCCTGATTCGTGAAGCAGTTAATATATTTCTGTTTTAAGGTACAGTAACGTTATCTCCAATGTATACCTACCATCTGCCGGTAAACACGAAGATTAGTTCCCTTCTCCGATAAAAACCGAGTAATATATCATGTAGACTTTTGTCAGAGCAAGCAGAAGGACATATCGCATTACATATTAACTACAAGCATTAATATACCGGATAAAAAGTAAACATTTATTTGCTGGTCTAAATAGGTCGCGCTGGGAAAATAAATCCATTTAGTGAAAACAGGAAACCCGTTTCCTTCCTATAACAATTCCGTTCTCTCCAAACGCGAGGAGCTAATGAGAATATACTAATTCATTTATGCATGAGGTTGTTGTTTTTATCCGGGCTCAACATTTTTTTATGAATGAAAGAAACCCCGTTACGCAGGGGAAAACCGCCCACCTTTGACAAGGTACTGGCGAACTTTCCTACTTGTTACCTACTTTTATGTACACTATTTTGGTGGATGACATGTAGTTTTTTTAACGACCGTTGCACTGCTGAAAAGACCAATTGCTGTCACCAATTCCCCCAGGACAGTAAGAGCTGGAGAGTTTTATAAAAACCAGAATATAGCACAAGCAGATAATATTACCAGTATTATCAGGCAAATACTGACAAAGCCTCACAATCTTTGTGCAGGGCTTTGCCCGCGCGCATATCACGTCGGGTGACATACTATACAGTTACCCACAGCATAACATTACCTAAAGTTTAAACACACGACCTGTTTTTCAACACGGCATGGCAGTATTGCTCACGCAAGCCTACCGAAGTCTCAAAAGTGACTGTCCCACTATCCAGTGTACAACATTACACATGAGATTATACACTGAGCTGCTGGACTTTAGTCCCAACAGGTTATATGCGTTGCAGCTATTTAAAGCCCGCATGTGTCAGGCGCGTACAATGGCTCATCAGAAGTTGTTCAGTATGGCGTTGGGGAATGCCTTACTACTTTGCCAACAAAAAGCAATTGTAAAGGCGGGAATGAATGTTCATTAAACTAGACTTGGTCTGTCTCCATACGTATGTGTTGTAGAGGGATCTGCTGCAGCTGGAAGTTTATTAGTTGGGATGGACCTTCTCCTTGCGCAAGGGCTTTCCTGCGCTTTAAGCCATCCAATCCCAAATCTTCTATTCCGTACGTGTGGCAAACAACATTGGTAAGATACAGTGTGTACATCAAGCTGTCACTTGGCGTGCAGTCCCAAGGGTTCAGCTCGGAATTAGATACGGTTAATCTAATGTCAGAGAAATTGGATTTTATGAGAACACACACGCACAGATATACAATGTTGGGGTGGCTTATAAGGCAACTAGCCAATTGTCGTTCTTTACATACCTCTAATATGAAGCTTGCCAAACAGCGGAAATGCCCACATATAAATTAAGGCGTTGGTTAGGACTCTAGTCTACAAAGAGTAGGCCATTCCATGTCGTGTGTTATCACAGGAATTGTCCGTCTCGTGATTTCACATAGCACATGCTGATTCCCAGGAAGTCGAGGTCTCAAGTGCCAAATAACCCAACGTACCACGTGACCTGATTGTCACCGATACAATGTTCTTTGTGTTTAGGTTTAGACACCTACATGTCTGAGTGTAATAACAGTGCTGAGTGTGAGCGCGTTCTGGATATGTGATCTGACATTTACACTCATACCATTCCGGCAAAGTTTGCAGCCGCAAACAAATTTCATGTGAGATTTATTGCACTTTTCTCTTTAAAACAAATCAACATCACTGGAGTTCATTCAGATGCACAAAAAACCGCCAGGCGTCTTGCATGGGCACAGATCCACATACAGAGTGATAACAAAAATAGAGCTCATTGTAACCTCCATGGCGACAACATTTTAAAGACAGATGTTGGCATGGTAGCTTCGATGAACACTTTGTGAAACAAGGTCATAACCATAATCTAACATAACTGTTTCATACCGATAATAATTAGATTAGTATATTTTCGCTGGTTCGGCTTCCTTTCCACCTCTTCGTATTTCAAAGTTCTTTCTTATGAGATAACTTGAATGTGGAAACATCTGTCATTGAAAAAAGCAGTTTTGAAAATCTTCCCAGAACGTGCTCTACTATATATGACTGTGTTATAAGGACACAACTAACACCTCTGGTATGTGGTAAAAGTTAACCGGACATTCTTTCCAAGTGCCCTCATATCTAATGTTAACACTCAAGCGATTTTCTTAACTTACTACAGTGTCAAATGCACATATATTTGGGAAACAAAAAGGGTATCGGTGCAATTTGAACATGTGTTTCATTATCTTTACTGGTACAGATCGTGGACTTCATTAAAGGACGTGCACATGCTACATCCGGGGAATTCCGGATCTTATTATCGCATTCCGTCCTGGACGTGAAAGGCGCATTAGAAATGTGATACCTGTTTAAGGTGTGGCGACATAGTGTGCCCTTCATGGTTAATCTGAAAACATTCCAGATAAAGCCCAACGTCCAATAACTCTTCAGATTCCAGTGGTGTACCTTTGTTAACTCTGACGAACAGTTCGGTGGATTGTCAGAAAGTGCTTGTGTGACAATTTAAGGTTCATAACCGGCTTATGCAATGGTTCTTGTGCTTTTCATTGGCAATACTACAAGTCTGGCGAGAGCCGGTGGTCCCCCCCCCCATCTTCTTTCCCCCACCTACAATCTTGCAATCAGAGCCTTGTAAATGAATTATCCTTTAGTACACGGCGTCAGGCAAATGTACATAGTTAGGAAATATGAAATGTGTGTCCTGTAAGATTTTGTTATGAGAACTCCTGGCATATACACATATAAGCACTCAGTGACCTAGAAACATCACCACGAGCCTGCGGCGTACTGAAAACTAGAGAGTGTAAGATGAGCTAACGACGCATTAAACAAATAAATGTGATAGATTGTATTAAAAATTCCTATATAAATTTTAACTCTAAATGTCTGTATTCCCAACACGTTAAAAGACCGAAAAAAAATCTCGTATGTGTTTAAAATCTTCCTTTTTTTTAAAGGGAAATCAAATTTCGCAAGTTGAAAGATCAAAGTTAACGGCCTGCATTGTACTAATCGGGGAGTCGTTGTAAGGAAAAAAAGACCTGACTTCATACCTTTGAAAAACAATTTGCTTTATGATTTAAGAAAATTTATGCTTTTATTCATCCCCATACAGTAGAGAGAAGTTTCATTTGTCTCTTAAAAATAACATTTAATACCTTTGCTGACCCACTAATTCGGAAGAACGTCCGGCGGACCTTCATATTCTATCTTCTCTTGTAACAGAAACTATCCTGCTAACTTTGTTGAGACGACCGCACCAACATTTTATACACTGTAAATTTGGACGTTTGAATTATAAACACTTGGAAGACGTGCACCAGATATTAAACATTTTTAAATTATAGTCTTATGATAAAATGTAAGCATTATAGACTGATACACACGTTTTTGATACTTAACTATGTGTATATTTATTAAACACGCGTACTTGAAACCCAATCACCCATCAAAAGAGTTTGCGCGATGAGTCATATTTATTTCTTATTCGCACTATATCAGTTTCATCCCATTGATACTGGATTTCCGTTATTTTACAACATCGTACTCAACGACACACCTAACCCTAATAGTGATTTGAAAAACTCACCAGGATGGCCAACAGAAGTACAAAAAAATACAAATCCATGGCTCTAATTTGATCTGACTGTGGCAAGACTTATGTCATATCACCATGATATCGCTGGTATCACGACCTAAGTACTTAGCACTCTGAAAACATCCTGATTCAAGACGGTATTTCCGCTGAGCAGATATGAATGTTTTCATTGGAGATACGAAAAAGTATGAAGAAAAGATCACAAAAAAAATTTAAAAGTCTGCACTGAAATCTAAGATAACTTTGACAGGATGCTATTTTTATGTCCCCCTCTCCTCCGGTGATTTATAAAATGCATTTAAACTTCAAAAAGGATACGCCGAAAATAGCCTTTGCGGAATTTTGGCAATGCGCCACTCAGGTATTAAATTATTATTAATAATTTGTTCGGAGCTTCTGACTGACTGAGCGGTGGTACATTGGATAACCGGCAGATCATTTTTCCTAAGTCTTATATATGTCTATAGTGTTCTTAAAAAGAGACACACTCTCAACCCCGCTCCTAAATCATTGGCGGTTTGTAATCATTGTAGCTGACAATCTCATCAGCGGTTCAGAACAACAACAACATAGATGATCACTGAAGATATGTTTTACAGCGATTTTAGGCTATGATTCTTATCTGAATACGTCTTCTTTCCGTATCACGGTCAAAGCCAAACGACAACACTTGAACTCAAAATAAAACACCTGTAAACTATCTGCCTGACTCATTTCTTCAATTAAAAGGCGAACTGCCCTTAGCCTATGATTGATAACTATCAGTTTATGTTGAAACCCGGCTGATGAATCTGTCATCGTCTCCACCTGACTTTGTAAACAGGATATCTGACTCGTACTTTGCTTAGGCATCACGCTGTACATATCCCTTCATGTTGAAACAAGATACGACAAGAGGAAAGTAAATTCCTGCCATTGATTCTTTACTACCAGACATAAATGGGGTCTATATGGCACTAGCATTAAATTCACAATAGTCTTTTCCCTGCGCTGATTGCGTGATATCTGGACTTCACTGGTGGTACAACAGAACACGTTTTATCGATTGACGAGAAAGATAATTCTCAAACAACATAGTACATGTACTATGCTATTCGATGTACAACATGTGAAGGGAGTAACCTAACGTTATCTGTGGTTCCGAACCCCGTTACATACGTGAAACATTCTCGAGTGCAGTGTCAAACCCCAATCAAGTATATAAGAAATGAATAAACAGACAAATTTTTACGACCTGACTAAATTAATGTACAAACCTTTATCCTGTTCATTCTGCGACTCGTCGCCTTGATCCTATACCTAGTTTGTAACGTGTCTTACAGTATATGTTGAATAAGTATATACCGAAATGTACTTTCGTGGTAAATGTTATCTCGTTTTACACCACGCTTTCTCTTTCGCTTTGCAGTAGTCGCTCAGCCATATCGCGGGTCGATAGCAATGCCGAATGTGTAGTATTCGTTGATCACAGCTTGGCTCGATATTTAGTTTACATTTCCATCAGATCTGGAAAGTTCATGACAAGTACATAAGTGAACGCTATTATTTCGACATTCAAAGCAGCGCAAATAAGAAACCTTAGGTTCATATTCCCCGGGGTGTGACGAGAAATTAATAATCTGGTTATGACTGCGGAAAACTGGCCATGCATACATGTTAAACTATTTCCTAACTCATGAACTCTCGTTTTATTATACAATAACCTGCTGATGGTTGTGTGTTTCCCCCGCGCTTTGCCCGGTTTCCTCCCACGGCGTAAAACAGCAATCAAATAAATAAACCGGTTTATTATACGCGTCTAAAATTATACTAAGTATATATAAGGTCAGGCAACTAAAATGTAATTCTTGGAAAAAAAGGCTATCTCTACCGCTGGCACCTGTGCATGCATTTTCTACAGACCTTGCCTTTTTTTTTTGGAGCAATGTGGAGTTATGGGCCCTTCACAATATATAGCGCTGTAGTCATGAGGTTTACATGACTCTGTCTCCAGGCTGGTTTACTGCCACCGCTTAGCAAGGGTAAATCTGAGCAGTTAGACAGAGCCTGTGTGGTGGTACATAAGGCCCACACATAGCGTGTGTTGCAGTGTGACCTTGTCCACACACACATCAGTGCTCACAAGAACGGCAGTATGGAGCTTTACCGTGTACAAATATGGCAAGCCGGATGTGTCTATATAGTTCAATGTTGCACAGTTGAGATGAAGTGGTAGCATTTCAAGTGGATAATAAATAAGTGCTTATCACAGTCAAAGCAAACACAGGACATATAACATTGTCATAACAAAAAACATGTTAAACGCAGAGAGTACTATTTCTTTGAGAGCCGTTCTGAAAACAGTTAACTCTCAATAAATATTCCTTTTGCACAGTCAAAGTAGTTTTTATGGAATGTATTCTTATGGTGCGTTGTAACTTTAGTCCTAAGATATACATCGCACAGGGGATTTTTCCGTGCATGTATGGTTTGGACGTTGTAACGTTGTACATTGTACTCCTCTAGTGCAGCGTAATTATCTCACCAATGCGAAAGCTGTGAGCTCAAGCCCAGCTCAGGCTTGCTGCCTCTCAGTTTGTTCGTAAGATGTCCGCCAGCATCTTGTAGACGGTCGTTGGTTTCCTCCGAGGCTCTGCCGGTTTCCCTCCCATCGTAGTCACGTATATCAAATACTCTTGACTAGGGCGTAAAACAGCAATCAATTAAATGAATAAATAAATTGTTTACATCACAACAGCACTCCTGGAACCAAAGGATAGAATGTCTGGGAGGGCTTGAAGTAAGGAATGAGTGATCGATGGTAATTTATGTCCCATATTCTGTGGACAGGATTATACGGAAGAGAACAAGTTCGTGTAAAACATTCACATGGGTACACAGAAATGCAAACATATGGAAAGGTTAAGTCATACAAATCTTAGCTCAGAGACATTTGTATCCCACTGGCTTCAAGTTTATTATCGCAAGGTTCATCTACAAAACAACCCAGAAAATATTCTTTGATAAGGAGTAGGAAAAAAATTATATAAGTGGTAAACAAAGACAGAATGTAGGAGATAAACAATAACAAGGTTTCAGTAACGCAGGGAAGAGAATCAACATTATTGGCTTTTTACTCAAATTAATTTTTAATCTCACAGTGCGAGGACAACTTCAACTAAGCGATACAGGCATTCCAGTAAGAAATTATGTGTAGACAATAGAACAGTAAAAAGAATTACCAAAAAAATAACGTATTGCAAATATTAAATGAAGTAAAAAAAACACACAAAAAAAACTAAACACTCTGAGGTGTAGATATATAAATAAAGAAATAACGAAAGGAGTTAAAAGAAAGCAAAGATCAAAATTTTTGAATACGCCATTTATATGAGAATTGGCTTTGGAAGAGTGTCTTGGCATGTAATATACTCTAACTTCAATTTTCGTTATTCAGCTGGTCTTTTTTCAGTTGTTTGCACATATTCCATTTATTTACTTATTTCTATTGCTCTTGCCTAACGGTGTTGAAAGTCGGCTTTTAAGGATAAAGCATGCGCTAAGCCTTGGTAAGTTGCGGGAAACTGTCCAGTTCAATCCGGAACTGAGTCGTACCTAAGACTCTGATATAGGTATCCTTGGTACAACCTCGCTTGGTGTTCAGGGTAAAATGAGTTGGCCAACTTCTGCTCAATTGGGCGTCAGTGTAATGTAACTCGAAGGAGGTATAGTGCCTGATATCTTCAGCATAGCTATCTAGTGAAGCAGCAGTAAAATATGCGAGCACTGGGTTGGGCCAGCTACAAGTAGACACCGTCGTGATATGACAGAAATATTGCTCAGATGAAATGTTAATTAACCCGAGTCAGAGAGATAAACAAAGCAAGTGTCCGCATGTTTGTGACACCCATTTTTGTATATTAAATCGTGGTAAATGTAGCTCTAATCAAGGCTTCCTACTTACGCCTTTATGTCATCATTGTTGGGTTGACAGCTTAAGCGTGTGCTCTTCGCACCTATGTTAGGATCAGATCCAAGTTCTCAGCAGGAAATCGAGAGATTTAGTTCACTTGTGGTTTAACCAATGGTAACATTCTTCGCGTAAGAATGTTGTATAACAACAACAACAACAACAACAACAACGACAATATTAATAATAATAATAATAATAATAATAATAATATATCGCTTAAAATACCAGAAACATGTTCATGGTAAATAATTAGCACTTAACATCACCATCATGTTGTTCCCGGTTACTTATTTTTGCCAAGCTGAATATAACTTCCATCTGTATAATGGTTGTTTCATCATCTTCTCTTGTTTCATCAATCCATAAGCCGTGACTTAAGAAAACAAAAGATTCGGTGTTAAACAACAATTCAACAGTAATTTATGTCGTAAAATATTGGTACACTTTTTGGCAAGAGTAACACGCGTTTATCTCGAGCAATTGACTGCTTTATTTATATAATACTTAAAAATGTATAATAACCCAACGCCGCACAAATCGACAGATCAGATTTTCAAATCTGTTTTCATTCAACGTTATACAGCATATCATGTGGCCATTTAATAAAGAGATTTTACCTGGTTGCAAAGATAAGTAAGTGTAGAAAAATGGCAGAAATGATTTCTGCCTCTTTTATGTACAAGGTTGATGTGTTAGCGCCTAAAAATATCTATGTTATCAACAGTCATCGTGGAATATATCACGCGCTATAAAACCAATGATCATTGTTCTCTTAAACTATGTGAGTACTACGTCACCGGCTTGCCGACAAATCGTATCCCAAAACGCAGCAGGAAAGAACAGACTACAGAGTCTGGACCGGATTACTGGTGGGGAGTGTTCATAAGCGGTGGGTTTTTGCAATTGCGCAGTTCGTCATCTTTAGAAATGGCATCAAATTTCACATCGTGATAGCCAGAGCATGTACAAACATGACATGAGTGTTGTAACAGGTAATGTAAGTGTAAACCGCTGTTTCACGCCAAACCTTTCGTCCCCAAGAGGTTTTTTCGAGATTACCCGAGCGTATAAAGCCGCAGTCTCTTGTACATGTTTATTAATGTGTGGGCATTGAAGTTATGGAATCCTGTTACAACAGCCTATCATAGAGAAAAAAGGAAGTGTCGCTTGGAGAGATATTGTAGAAATAACTGAACTAAATGACCCAACTCAATGATTTATTTGATTCATTTATTTCATCGCAGTTTTACTGCGTATCCAAGAATATTTCACTATTACAACGGCGGGTTGCATTATATAGTGGGAGGAAACCGACGAACATGCACTTCCAGACCTTCCCATCCGATTCACTGATTGGTTAACTGTTCCAACTACCGACCACTGGACCGATTGACTTACTGTTGTCAGGAGTCATTCAAATTATTATTTCAGAAATAAACCGAAGAGCGACGCATGCGCAGATGTTCCTTAAAAATGCACCTCACAATGAAGAACAACAGAACTCGAGCTTAGATCACACAGTTTTCAATATTCGATATTATTTCCTTAACTCTTAGACCCCTTTAACATGTGCTTCTATATACTTTCATGCATCGAAAAAAGTTTTAGAACTCGATTTCTGGAAGACGGAATCACACACCTACGGGACATAGCTAGGCGGGCCTGTTGATGTAATGTAATGCGTGATTTGATGTAAGGCTGGGTGTGATGTAACTTCTGATGATAAAAGAAAGAAAAGAGAAGAATGGCTCACTTTGAAATTAATCTTTAGAAGGCAGTCATTCTAGGATGTCCTTCCGTTTGCATGATTTTGATTCCGTTTCACTTACATCTATGTGTTTTGACTACCTCACGTTTAGTTTACAGAAATATAGATGACCTAACTACTGCCAAGTGATGTACACAGTCTGTCTCATGTTGATGAAGAAAGGGCGTGATCCCTGTGACTTGGCATACACAAGCAGCCGAGAACATCCCATGCAAATGTCCCAGCCGGGCCCAAAATAATTATACGATGTCACAGTGGTGACACTCGTCGACACTTCAATAAACAAGCGATTTAATTTCTTCTCCTCTCCGGCCATACGTGGGGTGATCCGCCGGCAGCCTGGAGAAGGTCGTGGGTTTCCCCCGGGGCTCTGCCCGGTTTCCTCCCTTCATAATGTTGGCCGCCGTCGTATAAGTGAAATAACACCAATGAAATAAATGAAAAAAAATGATGTTTTCGTCTTGATCGAGTAACATTATATAACGTTATCTGATTTAGTGCGGAGTCCATACAACATTTTAGGATGGTGCCACGATCAAAAGAGCCATTTACGGCATTAAATCACGAGTGTAACTCGCACAGATTATTTCTTACCCTAAAAGAAATGAAGACAAAACACAGAAAGGAAAAAAAATACCAAAGTTTATAAGTTGGATGTAGGTCGTTGGTCACACTTGCGTCAACAACAAGCATTACGGCACGATACTGTATATTACAATTTACCCCTCTGTATGGAGTGTTGCATTGGCTTCCCTGGCTTAATGAAATAAATGGATGATATTTGCCGTCGGCCATTGAAGTCATGAGTTCGGACCTAAGCGTTCTTTTCTTTCTGCAGTGGACTAGTGTCAGGACGCTTTTCAGGTGTATTCCTAACTGGAAAAGAGCGGTTGGGATACTTTTTCTCAGTGCAAGAAATTCAAGGGATCATGGGCCAAAAATCTGGTGAAAATGGTAAAAGACATTAGTAACATAAAAATAATATATATATATATATATATATATATATATATATTATAAATAAATATGAATTTATATCGCCAAATGGTATTTTTTATCCTCAAGTGGGCTCAGTGGGTGCAGATAAAGTTTCTTAACACGGTCCGAATTCATGTACTGACCTTATCAGTTATAACTCACCTCTTTAAGCAAGATAAATTCTGGACATGCTTTTGTTGCAGAGATTACATTCATAGAGTGTAATTGCATTAAATTTGTGCTCAGTAGGTGTATGGGAAGAAGAAAAAAGTGTGGCGGTGTTAAATCATTTGCGCTTGGAGAAGATACTGATCGCAAAACCTGCTGTAGAAGTAAAATGCTATATTTAGATGAGGTCGGAATAGCGCTCCCTGGAGTAACCATGCGCTACATGAGCAAAAAAATTTCCCAAGGACTTGTCAATCTGGGTATAATTCAGGAATTGTCCAGATAATGGGGCCTACACGAACACCTGACTCACCGGTAGTCTTTGACAATCTGTACTAAGACCCTATCACGTCTCGCTATAACTACATCTAAGTCAAGGTTGTCAAAGACCACGCCTTGTTAAATCACACTCGGGCTAAAGTCCGTATCCCTTTACGGTATAAAAGCCGACGTGCGTTAGTGTTTAGAGCTAGGGGAGGTTAAGTCATCTGTTTGTATACGACAATCACAGATCAGGAGAGCTGAGCGACGTCAGGTTAGCTCACTGTATGATCACAACAGAAGCGGAAGTAACATGACTATATCGTTTGACTGGTAAGGTCGCTTTTTTTGGTTTTTTTTTTTTTATAGCTTTGCTGTACACTTTTCTCTTCTCCATTTCAGCTTTACTTTATTTAATTTTTTATAGCTCTACAATGCTATACAGTCTCTCGCTATATATATATATTCAGTACATGATTTTCAGATGAGTTCAAGCACGTTTCCACTCAAGTCCGTTCCAACACATGGAAAAAACACACTATTCTCTTCTGCCAATCTACAGTGCTTGTTAAGTACACGTGCCTTTTTACTCTATAAGGGGAACTAAACGGAAACAGTGATGTGCATTACAGAGAAGCGCACTACAATGTGTGATATACATTCTTTTGTTTTAGAGAGATGTACATGTATATTTTAAGGATAAACACTTGCACTGTTCATTCGTGGCAAATCGAATCGTGGGTTTCCCCCTGGCTCTGTCCGGTTTCCTCCAATCATCATATATCAGCAGACGTCATATAAATGAGAAAAACGAAGAAACCCCCTCCCCCCAAAAAAACAAAAACAAAAAACCAAAAACAAAAGAAAAAAAACAACAACAAAAAAAAAACAAAACAAAAAAAAACAAAACAAAACAAAACACAACATAGTGCGTGTACGTTGTAGTGGATTTGCACCGGCGACAGCCCTTGACCACGACAGACTTTGCAACAGGTGTTAAAAACTAGACTTATATCTTTACAATTCAGATACAAAGAAAGAAAAGAAAGAGTAAATACTAAACGACTCGCATACGTACATGTAGCCTGGACTAAGAAAGCCTAACATGCTTGGATACCACAATTCAAATGCTAAATAGGTTTTCTTCATGTATTTTTATACCGCAACGTCTTCTTGTGTCATATATGTAGTTGCTAGGTGAAATGCTGTGGTCTGTGTAGAAGACTCGTTGTACAATGTAGTCAAAGCTTGAAACTGCCCTCGATGTGTGCAGCGTTTTACGTGTAAAGCCATACTATAATATTTTTAGCTTATTCAGATCTGAATCGACAGTACACTTTTCTTGCATGAGCGAGACGCCTAACCTATTTTTCTTAAGTTATGCATTTACATGATTATCTTTCATATAGAAAATGTAGGCCAGTTCGAACTTGTAGCACTGAAATCGCCATTCTTTGACGTGCATCGCCTTTGTCCAATTTAAATCGCCAACCCCTTCTAACCTATCATAATGGTGACGGGGCCTCCGTGGGTCAAGTCGGTTTGGGCGCTATCGCAGCACAATGACCGAAGTCTCCCACCAATGCAATCGCTGTGAGTTCAAACCCCTCTCATGCTTGCTTCCTCTCCGGCCGTGCGTGGGAAGGTCTGTCAGCAATCTGCGGATGGTCGTGGTTATTTCCCCCGGCTCTGCTCAGTTTCCTCCCACCATAATGCTGGCCGCCGTCGTATAAGTGAAATATTCTTGAGAACGGCGTGAAACACCAATGAAATAAATAAATAAAATAAATAATGGTGACCACAATGATACAATATGTTAAGGACGCAGATCAGAACCGCAAAAAATCTTTCAACACAAGCTTTTCAGCGGCTTTAGTCGGGGAATTTTGTTGCCACATCCCCCTCCTCAGTCTTTTGTAAGCTTATTCATGTATAGCAAAAGTACACCTAACAACAACTGGTCATGAATACACAAATAAAGGACATTTCCTACCAATTCCTCAAAGATATAACACCCAAATGATTTTCCAATTGCATATTGAGAATTTAGCCTGGGAAACCAGTCATTCCATTACAGAATCAATCATTTTTGCACTGGGCCTTTAAATGGGTGCCAGGGTCCACAAGTGTATGGCATGTGTCGAATATACAGCCAAGACTACATTGCTCTCTTTTGTTCTTTCCTTTTTATCTGTTTATGCTCTCTTTCAACCGCACTTCTCTCAAATGACAAGCTTTTTTATTGATTCGTCATGATTCATTATATTTTGCACGATATAAATGTTAGATTTTGATTGAGTACTGTAAAGATGGTGTATAGTAGAAACAAAGACCAGAGACAATACTTAATTTATCTTATTGGTACATTTTTATAATACTGTAAATTTATTTATTTATTTGATTGGTGTTTTACGCCGTACTCAAGAATATTTCACTTAAACGACGGCGGCCATCATTATGGTGGGAGGAAACCGGGCAGAGCCTGAGGGAAACCCACGACCATCCGTAGGTTGCTGGTGGATCTTCACAGGTTCGAGCTGAACTTAAACTCACAGCGACCGCATTGCTGGGAGGCTTCTGGGTCATTGCGGTGAACTAGTGCGCTAATTGACGGGTTCACGGAGGCCCCTATTAACGTAAAGCAAATGTAGCCTATATCTATTGACAACACATATATGCATAAGTTTAAAAGGAGATAATTACAAGTACATTTTAAAGTTAAAGAAGAAAGATAAACAGCGAGGGACAAACTATGACATTTTGTTAATCCGATGCGACAAATGGATCTATAAGATCGTGAACGAAAGAAAAAAAACAGAAAGAAGGAAATAATTCTGCCATGAGCTATTGTTCATTGGAATTGTGGAGGGGTACACATCATTTGGAGCCGAAATTTCACTAATAACACTAACACTTTTTTGTGATCTGGATGGTTTATAGACGACTCTCTTTTGCAAGTACGTTGTCCAGAGACACCATTTGTACACTAAATGTACAAATAGCAATGAAGTACATAGTTTCCTTCTGTAACGCCTCGATGTTTAGTGCGCATCATTCGTGTTTTACAAGCACTCACTCGGAGGGGGGGGGGTTGATAAACTGCAGGAAAGAGCACAGGAAGACGTGGCTTTGAACCGTTTTGTCAAGGCAGTGTGGAATCCGTCGATTATATGTTCGTGAGACTTAAGCAGCCCTTTCACGAAACGTATGTGTCTTCAGGCTAGTGTCAATAAGTGCATGAATTAGATACACTAGTATACACGAAATGATACCTATCATTCACTCGTCTGACGATATCAGGGAAAAGAATAACCATGCTTTCAGACGCTTTTTACTACCTTTTAGAATATTGGAGAATTGTTATTGAAATTCCATCAGCCTCTGAAGAGAATCCCTTTGAGTTTAATACCAAGCAAGCATTAGTCACCAGTCCGTGGTAACCACATGTCAGTAAGCAAATACGCCTCCGCAAACTTCTGCAGGTTTTTGCGAGGTTTGGTTGGCATTCAAACTCTACCGGACTGTCAAAGGGAGACGTTTGAAGCTTAATACTACGAGAAACATAAAGGAACGAGAGCCATAAAGAAACACGTGTACCATTCACCACTGGCTATAAAGGTGGTAAACAAAGTATTTGTAGGGAGTCTCCGTGGTTGAGTTGGTCAGCGCGCTTCTCGCCAGTGTAGTCGTTGTGAGTTTAAAGTCCAGCTCATGATGGCTTCCTCTCCGACCGTACGTGGAATAGTCTGTCAGTAACCTGCGGATGATCGGGGGCAAACCCTCCCCCCACCCCCTCCCTTCCTGGCTCTGTCCGGCTTACTCACACCATAATGATGGTCGCCGTAGTACAAGTAAAATATTCTTGTGTACAGCCTAAAACACCAATGAAATGAATAAATAAATAAGTATTTGCAGTCCCCCCACGCCTTCTTGTCTTTACGAGTGGATTAGTTTATTTTAGTTCCAACATGATTAATCCAATCGAGACCCTCGTCCTCTGTGATTGGTGCGAAAAGCCATTCAGTTCCACAACCCCGTCGAGTCATCGAGTGCGAAAAGCACTTCACTCCAGAGTGAATGGGATTAGTTTTGAAGACCAAACTACCATCAGTCATTAAAGACCATAGTTGATAATCGTTATGTTTTCCTCGAGCAGATCTGCGCAGAGTAACTGACGTCAGTTCATGGGCTTTTGTATAACTAAAGAATGTTACGGTTTTAAAATAATTCGTATTTTACACATGTGTATGCAGGTTTGTTGATTAAACGCATGTGTGGAAGCTATTATCTCTTTGGGCCTGTCTCCTATGTTTTCGGACGGTTCTGATTTCTGACCGTTCTTCTTTCGGACCGTTATTTTTTGTAACGGTACAGTTAAAAGGCGATAAACAGAAACTGATGTATAGTAAAGTTCAAAATAATTATACACAGCAAAAGGTCAGCCTAAGTTATCCTAGAGCATAATGCACAATTTTTCGGCCTTTTTTAATGATGTGAGTCTGAAAGTCACAGACTGTTCTTATTAATTACCGGTGTGCTTCAGCTTCGATCTCACGTGTTCCTTTTCACACCCGACTCACTTCATTTCATGGTTTCCACACATGTCTACCGTCATATCTGACATATTCTTTAGAAGGGCATTAAACGAGAAAGATAAGTAAATACAAATTCGCTATTATAGATGTTCGACCTTCTGTTTATGGCGCTTCGTAGACAAATTAAGAACTCAAAACACAACTGATATAGATCAGGGTTGTTTTCATATATATTAATCTCGTACAGATTGCCATTCATTGAAAAACAATAATCTGATTATGCCTGGCAGATATCACGATATTTTGCGCACAGTTCAACTGAATAAATATTTATTCGATAAAAGTCTTCTTGATGAATGATTAGTTTAAGTTAACATGGTCACGTGGTAGGTGTTTTCTAAACAATGAATCACTTCTTAGTACAGTTACATTGGGTAAACATGAATTCCGTTTCCTAGCCAAGTCGATGAATGGTTGGTTTAAATCAAGGTGGTCACGTGACAAGTGTTTTCCACCTAATCAAGCGTGACCCCTTGGTGCTCCAGGAATGACGACTGGATCGAATAATCACTAAGTGTGGGGAGAAAGTAGAGCATGTCAAAGAAAGGACAATGGGTGTGACGAGAAGGGTACGTATATACCTCGCGGCGTCCGCAATACTCGTCTCGGGATCGGATTGACCAGCTGAACGTGAATAAATCAGCCTTGCTAAAGATCAGGGAAAACAACTTCAAGGCGTGGTATGCGGGGGCGTCCTGTGGGTAATCAGAATACGCGTACTGTTCCATTGTTGACCGAAACACTCATGGGCACGCCTATATAAATGGGGGAGTCCCGTTTGGTAGTCTGTATTGGACATTAACACGATCATGTGGACTGTAGTGCGTCAGAAAGGCCGCTTGTGCATAGGCTAGAGCCGGGCATTATGTTCCATAGGTTTCGCAAATTTGCGCAGCTGATGTGCAACTGGCGGTACTGTTACATGTGGAATATATAGCTGCGATAAGAGGTAAGTTAATGGATGTTGCGATTTGTTTAGTGAACATGGTCTTCGTTATGCAAGGGGACCCAGGTTAGAGGGCATGAGATTAACAGGAACAATACGACGTTCCAAGAGTCATTATAATAATCTTTTGCAAGATATAAGCAACTGTAGCTCTGTGAAATATATGTGTTATGAGTGATAGTCTAAACAGGAAATAATTAACCGATTCATGCTTTTTTTAATCATTTATGGTTTATAAACCTGCGGATGGTCGTGGATTTCCCCCGGGCTCTGCCCGGTTTCCTCCCACCATAATGCTGGCCGACGTCGTATAAGAGAAATATTCCTGAGTACGGCGTAAAACACCAATCAAGGATATAAATAAATAAATATTGGTTAACACTGTCGTTGAAAAAAAGCTTCTTGGATTCAATACAATATTCGGTAAGAAGAATTTCTCTGCAAAATTTGTTGACACAAGCTGTTTTTTTTTTGGTCGGCAAAACTTCTCATTTCGTTCAACAAGTCAATAATGAAATAGGCAATACAACGTTGTGTCATGTTAGAGTCAAGCCAGTAAGTAAGCCCGCCGATACCTTAATTATGATGTGACAGGCTTACTTAAGACTGCCTTGTTGCGTCTACGGTGTAAGTTAAAGAGATAATTGTAATTTTTGTGCATCTTAAACTCATTTCTTACTTGTAATAATACAGTTAGTATACAGCATTTCCACGTTTAATACCCTTTGTCACTATAAGTACGACCGAGTGCACCAGATTACGTTGTCACGCTTTCTTTTAAATCACTATCACTGACACACATATGCAGGTTTCAGGGTGACATGTTCTCCACTGTATAACGCCAAAGTGCAGTGCACCTGGGCAGTTACCCGTAGGCGTACATGCCATAGTACGCTTAGCTTGTCGAACACCCTCTGTCGAAGTAACTGTTCAGTCCCACGAAATGCTCCCACGTCAATTAACTGTCGCATTCAACTCGATGCATGGTTGGACGTCACTGATAAAGCGTATATGAAAGGTGTGTTACGGTTTAGAATTCGCGCGTTCACCTGGTCGTGTTTCTTTACAAACCCCTGACACGCGTTGGTCTCGCTTGACAGGTCATTTCAAGGGATGTATTCAATAAGCTGGGTTGAATAAAGCCACCCTTAAACTGTGCAGGAGGCATATAGTGTTGGGGAATATATTACAGACTTATATTCAAGTACAGTAACCTCACTACAACACCACGACATTCCTCGTCGCCTCGCCTTAGATGCCCACCCATTTCCACCTATATGGAACCAATCTTTCAATACATATCCTCCCAGAACATGGAATAAGTGCTTAAATACAAACATTTAGGAGTACGCAGCATCATGTCTTGCGTCTTTGGTACGACCCGCATGGGTTGACTGTAGGGTTACAGGGTGGAATATTGTATTATCATTCATACTGCATACTTATGCGCTGTAGGTTAGGATTTTGCCTTCCACAATATGAAAGACCATGGTATGGAGGGTAGGCCTAATACCCGCCTTGTGCCAACAACAGTATGCTAGTTGACAAATTGCCAGAGGTTACCAGTGAAATCCAGTCAATTGTAAACTTACCTCAGACAGGGTTTTATTCTGTTTCGGCAAATGTTTGAAAAGTAACAACTTCACACACCCCTTTAGGGCACGCCTCTTCTTAACACGCTCGCTGTTGCATCCCAGAGTCGAACCAGGACTAAAAACTATAAACTTTCTGATATTATAGAACTTTCCCGTTTTCTCCCTTATCATATAGGGATGGCCTGAAAACTGTTCGATCAGGTGTGTGCATCTTGCCACTGGATGTGATGTTCTGTATGGTGTCTATTTCACAATTTTCTCACTGAGTCCACAAAGTAAATATATCAGTATCAGTATCGATACTATTCTGTAAAAGAGAAAACACGTCCTTGGTTAGTCTCGCATGAACCATCCCGAATGGCGTTAGCCTTGCAACCTGCGTACAGTCTGATAGCAGTGCCGTTGACAATACAATATTATATTAAGTGTTTTTGTTACAGATTACGCAGAAGTCTTACAAGCAGCGTTGGTTTGAATCAACAAGCACGCATCATGTCGACATCGAGTCTTCTTTTTGTGACAGCTGTGTTCTGCGCATGTGTACTCTCTGTAGTCAAAGGTCATGGACGCCTGATGTTTCCCCCGTCACGAGCATCTCTATGGAGAGATGATCGTTATAGGACGCTTGCGAAAACTTTGCAGATCGAAGACTACAATGACATGGGCATGAACTGCGGAGGGTTTTGGGTAAGTTTGCCAAAACGAGTACATGTTGTTGTTGTCCATTATTCAACGTTGACTTCGTGGCTTCTTCGTGATGAAAAGCCATCACGTTATACATTAAAAAAAAAAGGAAAAACAAACAAACAAACAAATAAACAAGAGAACACCAGACCGTTTTTCACTTTTACAAAATTTCGTGGATCAAGTTTTCCTAATTTAAAAATGATGATGTAATTAACAAGATCTTTCATTGAAGTAATTTTGGATTTACAGCGGCAGTGGGGACTAAATGATGGTAAATGTGGAATTTGCGGCGATCCGTGGGATGCTACAACTAAGCCCCACGAATTTCCCAACGGGAAATACGCTAAAGGCATCATTGTAGACAGATTTAAGGCTGGGGATATCATGTCGGTCAAAGTTCAGCTCACAGCCAATCACAAAGGCTGGTTTGAGTTTCGTCTCTGTCCCCACGACGACAAAACAAGGGAGGCCACTCAGGAATGTCTTGACCAGCACGTTCTGAAGACAGCTGGAGGCAGTTCGACAAGAACTGCTGTGTACTCGAACGTGTATTATTACGTCGTACCATTGCAACTACCAAAGTATTTGACCTGTAAACGATGTGTGTTGCAATGGAAATATCACACCGGTAAGTATCCAGTAGTTTGATGTACTCACTAATATTTTCAATCTTAACAGCCGATAGTTGACTATCTGCTCATGTCAAAAGTCTGCTATAACCCTTTGCTAACGAATTGGCTGGTTCGATTCCACTGTAGGCCTTTCTCCAGTGGTTTCGTGAGACACCTTCTCAGTGAAGTTGCCATAGTTTTCCGTCAAGTTCTATCAGTTTTCGTCGATCCACTTGCATGTTGTATGAGAGATTTGCTCTTCGAAACGATGCTAAGCACTGGCCATACACGATTACACTTAACTGTTGGGAGCGTGCGTTGGATGTGGGTTGGCGCGAGTGCCTGCGTGGCCATATGCTGAGCATGCTCATACAGCCTTATGGGTCACGAGCTAAAATATATCTATAATTAATTATATATAAAACTGAATTTAAACTGAAGTTAATGCTCTCCGTCCGGGTCGTGTTGCCTCGTTTCCTGATTAAAATTAGCATCCTTCTTATAAGGTCTGTTGATTGTCCCGGACAAATGTTAATCATCTCGTATAGTAGGGACTAATACCATTACATATAAGTCGGTAATTTTGAGACATGTACTTTGTTAGATGTTCAATATGCGAGGAACGGACTAACTACTGGTCATTCCGGTGTCAGTATAATGTGGCTGGGTGGGATGTCGCGTCTGGTGTCTGCGGCATGGCATTCTTGTGAGGAAGTACTATAAATACATGTAAATAAGAAGACACTGTCATGTTATGACCGAAATAGTCTTGAAAGCGACGTTGGGCCTCACTAATTCAATAAATCAACTAATCAATCAATCAATTAGTCAATCACCAAATAAACTAATCAATCAATCAATTAGTCAATCACCAAATTAATAAAATGGAATATCCTAGACAGAGCATAAAAAGTGTTCGTGTTGTCTGTCAGTATAATGACATGAAATAATGGAGCAGTCTCTCCGCTGCCATTGCAGGTAACAGCTGGGGCGTTGACCCTATCACCAATAAAGGCTGTCTCGGATGTGGAATCAAGCAAGAAGAATTCTACGCATGCTCAGATATTGCTATAGAGGCTTCTGCTGAAGGTGATGATGGTGGTGATAATAATGGCGGTGAAAAAGACAAGGGAGCTGAAGACGACGGCGAAGGCGGTGAAAATGAGGGGAACGGGAATGAAGGAGGCAATGGCGGCGGCAACGGTGGTAGTGGCGGCGAGGTGACCAAGCCACCGTGTGAAGGCGCCGGCAAATTGGCGGACATCCCGGAAGTTGCCGTTCAATGCAAAATCTCTTGCGCGGCTGGATGTTGTCCGCGAGAATTGTGCAACGACGCGTGTCGGAATTCGTGATGAGGCGAGGTGCAAGGTTTTACTGGTTTTGGTCTTCCTGTCCACACTTCTTCTGACCGCCTGTGCGAGATGGATCTCTGATATATGCGTGATGTATGATGAGGCTGTAACACGGCTTCATCGCGACGTGCTAGAGTGACAAGCGTGTACGTTGGTGGCAGTACTCCACCTTGTGCGGAACTTCGTAGAAACACTCCTGTAACCGGTTACGCAGTGGTGGTAAGATGTATCGCCCAAGTTGGAATGTATGACTTATAAACAGCGGCCACGACATCCATTCTTCACACAGTAGGTATCATAAGCCCCATATACTTATCAATATGTCACACGACCACAGCCTCTGTCAATGACATAGACACAATATAGACACCAACATGGCACACAAGTATCTAGACTGCTGTGTCTATACACTGTCGTGTATATATCTCCAACCCGGTGAGTTGATACATGCACATGCACTGATGAGTTTTAACTAGTGTATATTTTTTTATTTACAAGAAACGCAAGAAATGCAAAATTGTACCGTAATCAGTTTTTTTTACATGATTTGTTGAAGTGTAGAGATATATTTGCCGATACTTAGACCATATACATAATATGTGAACTTCTAAAATAAATTTAGCTTCTAGTTTTACATTCATCTTCTACTTCCATATTTGTGACAATGTATTAATCAATCACAGTGCAATGTAGTCTGACATTGACCTTTTACACATGCCTAGAACTTTGGTTCTTCATTGTAACAGAAGTAGAAAAGATTCATATTGAAATTCGGGTATTTTATTTTAACAAATATACACGTTGGTCATTTTTTTTTAATTTCGTGGTAAAGAGTTTAGTTGACTTAGGGATGAACGGACAGCTTAGGAAATGTAAAAAACTGACCATGTTATTTTTTTGTTGCAAAGGATGCACACATCTTTGTGCCTGATACGGAGTTCCAAAAGCAGATGTTGTTATACACATGTATTTAGATATACGTAGAAGTGTGTGTTGTTCTCAGTGTGACTGTACGCTTCATAACAGTGTTGCACATATTTCTTTTACAAATACGGGAACTGATGATGATAATACTGAGAAGTAGTGAGCAAGCTCTTCAGCGTAACACCCGCTTTCAGACAAGTATTCTGCAATAAAGCGTTAGTGCCACTTTAATAGTATACAGTATTATTTACTCTCTTCTAGCAAATGAAAGAATTATTGTTAGTATTGTACGAGATATATAATGTCTAACGTTTTGCTATCATGTTTAATGTTCATCTATGAAATGTATATATTTATTTTTTTAATGTACCCTTGATCAAAAAAGTGAGAAATTGATCGAAAATGAAAGAAAACATGTGTAAAAATTCTTCTGGGGTAATTGTTCTCGGGTTTAATGCACCACGAAAGGGAACTTTCCCTAATTTAAAATAGTTCCACTTTAAGCTATGTAGCATATTGTTAATTCCTTATTTTGCCATGCGTTTGCATAACCGACGGGAAAGTGGGTTATGCATGTACACATTAATTGAAAGAAAACAGTGGTCAGTCCAGATCTGACCCAAGCCGCCATTGTGCGAGAAAAAGGTAACCCACTTTAACGGTCAAATTGCTGGTTCGATGCATTTCCTGGCGGAATGGACATGTCCATATCCCTCACCCTAACTGGGACGACTGTCCGCCATCTTGGTGTAGGTTGCTGGCAGGTTGCTGACGGACCTTCCCAAGTACGGCCGGAGAGGAAGCCTGTATGAGTGGGATATGATGGTAAAATTTTCCATAATTGTTAAACCTCAGGTGTCAGGAAATATTCAGCTATTGCGTTGAACACCTTGGTCTGATTCATTTCTGGACATGCCACAGACTGGAACGTAAAGCTCCGAGTTCCTGGAGCAATTGTGGATTCAATTCGAAGAAGGAAGTGATTAGTTTCTCTTCTATCAGACAGAGATCTGTTGAGTGTAAATTAATTTTATGAAGCCATTTAGTAAGAGAAATCAAGACAACAGCCTAAAAAACAGGACATTCACATTTTGAATTTTAAGCTGAAAGAAACCATTACAGAGATTTATGAAGTATACAATGTAATTAAATTAGCCTACACTTGTCAGATCTGGACTGTATATCAGAGATTGTTAACTTGTTGGAGTTCCGGTGTGTTGTTTACTACAAAGACGTGAAAGCGTGAATGTTTAAGGTTCCATTGCAAAACCTCATCAACACTCTTTCGATGTTGTTGTTCCAAGGCGCTTGATCGCGCTCGAGTGCCAATTTAGTGTGGCTTTACATGAAGTCTGTGGTAAATCACATGCTTTCCAACAAAATGCCTTACATCTGTACTAGTATGTCAGTTGCGGGGAAGTTCGACAAAAGTTATACAAACCAAAGGTTTACTCAAGACACTCCGGTTTTCTTCACCCATGAAAACGGCCATCGTGTTGAGTAAGTCAGTTATTAATGAGTTGGGCGATAAACCCTTACAGCACAACCAAAAGATTCCCTGGTCATGAAGAAAATAAAAGATTTCAGCAGAGACAAGACAACAGAGACGACACTGTGATAGTTGGCAAATGGTCACTCGTAACCGGTGAAATCTTGATTTGTGTTGGTTTGCCTCAGTTAGGGTTTGTTTGAGCTGTCCGTGTAAATGTTTAAAAACGAACAGTTTGCGCAGCCTGGCGCACTTGTTCAATAGGGTGATCTTCCTTTTAAACATCTGAGTGGTCTTCAAAAATCTTTCCGAAAAGAGCGCTTCCAAAGTCATTAGCTTAAGTTGTTGTCTGGTCCTGTCGGAAATAATTCCATGAGTTACATGAGATGTTTGAACAGATAACTTTGTCCTGTTAAACCATTTCTCATAAGGACAGTTTTGACGACTTGATTTTAGTATCCTATGTTGACTTAATATGCTAATGCGGCGAAAAAAGTAGTGCTTGGCCTAGACACATGGAGTTACTTCCCTTTTTCTCTGCCAATGGCAAGCCTTCTTGTGGTGGTGTAACGATTATAACTGGTTGTTTCTACTCAAATGTGAGTTGTCCCACCTACCAACAATCGTCACAAAATATTGTCTGGCTGTGAATTGAAAAAGAACCCCCTGCCCACAAAAAGAAAACAGAAAAAAATCAAAGCTCACTCATTTTTTGCTATAAAGTATATAAGCATACATACAGAGTATGATGTAAACTAGAAGACCATAGAGAGTAAAACCAGAGCACTGACGTCAGAGTGATAGTAAGCAAATGGTCACACATTACCGGAGAAATCCGACTTCTTGTCTATTGACCACAGGTTTTTACTCTAATTGTTCGTGTAAGTGTTTACAAAGTAACGACTTACACTACCTTTTACAGCGAAATAGGTAAAAAATTGTGGTGATGTTGAGCGCAATATACTAAACCTCACTGGTGTACAGCTACCAAATTTAATACATGCAGGAATCCCTCCAGACAGATGACTTTACAAACTTTGTTACTTTTCGCCGTAGGTTTGGAAATTGGCCTTGCGATTACAGATCACAGATATTGTACCCCCATTATGCTTGTCGATTGCTGTACGATTGTCTTCTCCGAAGCCTGGAATACTAAGACATATATACATATATGCAGAATAAATAAATGTATAACAGAAGAAATAGAAGTACATTTTTCAGTTGGCATTTTATTTACCACATTAAAAAGGAGGTATTCGACTTTAAATTTTGACAACCTTGTTCTTTTTTGTGTTGGAAAAACATTTTTTAAACTGAGCCCTTATAATCATTGCGAGCATATGTATACTACTCCATGAGGTCGGCATGTAAATCTGACCATTGGGTAGTTGTAAATTATCCTTGCTACCGAATTTTCGAATTTCTCTCCATTGGTGAAAAAAGATATGGAATCCACTTTCCCTCATCGATAGAGTTCTAAATTATGATACGGCATTTGGTAATAAGACGCAATATGTATTGCAAAAAGTTTCCGGACAACCGGATGGTTGCACACACAATTCTCTACACGTCGTGGTAAACGTTTCCCGCAGGACGCCCTTGCCATGGCAACGTTCGTATAATTCGGCAAATGACAGAAGCGCGGCAGCCGTTGTCGTTGATTGACTTGCCGTTGATAGTGCCTTGGTGGTGCGAGTTGGAGTCTTAAGCGAAGGTGCCCGTTTTATTGTAGTTATCATTGGCGATTTGATTGTTGCCGTTGTTGGGCGTTCAGTTGTCGTTGTGGGGCGTTTGGTTGTCGTCGTTGTTGGCTGTTTGGTTGTCACCGTTGTTGTGCGCTTAGTTGCCGTCGTCGTTGGCTGTTTGGTTGTTGTCGTTGTTGGACGCTTGGTTGTCGCTGTTATTGTAGACATTGTCGTCGGTCTTTTTGTTGTAGTTGTTGGTCTGAAGGCTGCTGTTGTTGTTTTTACTCTACCCGCAGTGACGGCTGTTGAAAACCCTGTCGGAATTATAGCTATATCGGAGCATCCATAAAATTCTTCCTGATACCTCGAATCAGGGTTGTGTGCTGCAACAAGGACAGTGGAAAGAAAGTACATTTATTTCCAGTACTGCTAATTTTGAAAGCTAACAAACTGCTCTGAAAATCTTGTCTCAATTGCTCTAGACTCAAACACACATTGTTGTTTTGGTTGGTAGGTGTTGATTTCGAATATGTGGTACACGATGGCATCAAGTGAACAACATTTCTTGCAAGTTTGAAGTGGTGTGTCCTCTAAGCCTTTTTTTCTACAAACGGTATTGTGACCATCTCGCAAATAAAAGCACCAGTCCGATTCATCAGGAGTAAATAAAGTATGCACATCATGGTGAATTTTTGTCGAAAGTAAAATATCTAATAGGGCATCGGCGGATTTTCCTCCCAATAGGTGTCTCTGCAGTGAATTAAGACTTCTACGTCATAAACCCTTTGTTACGCCTATGGACTTCTGCCGGTATCCCATTGCTTCCTGCATCTCTGTTACAAGCATGCATGTGTAATGAAAGCTGAGAAGTCATATGACTTATGGATAACAAACTCCTGCATGTTATTGCTGGTGTCGTTGCGATGTAGATAGTAACATCGTTTCGATACTAATACATTGAACAAACTTCCCAACCTTAACACTTAATGATGCGGAAAGTTAATGAAGTACACCCAAACGCATGGGTGGAAATCAACAAGTAGATGTTTGTCCATGGTTTATAAAAATGGTTTATTAAAAAATGGCAACATTTCGCCAGGTGTTAAGCCAGCCGTTTGTAACGGTAGTCGTTTAAGATAACCACAACAATAAGTGTTTTAGTAGCGGAGGAGTTTCATACACACGGTGTCTACTGCATACCTGCCCGAGTGGCTAACGCGTTAGCACAACGCGCTGATCCAGGAGCCTCTCACCAACGCGGTGAGTTCAAGCCCAGGGCGGTGTTTCACAAAGCAATTTTGGGCTTTAGTCTAAAATTGTAATCCAAATTAAACTGTGAAATACATACATTATATCGGTCAAATTTTGACCGCCAATTTTATGCTGCCACAGAGTGATTTCAGCCAAGTTCAGCCAATATCAAATATTTATTTTCTTTTCTAAAGATTAAAATTTTGGGGCTTTAGCCCAAAATCCCTTTATGAAACAGGTCCCAGTTCATGCGTTTGATTTATTTATTTATTTATTTAATTGGTGTTTTACGCCGTTGTCAAGAATATTTCACTTATACGACGGCGGCCAGCATTAAGAGGGGAGGAAACCGGCCAGATCCCGGGGGAGGAAAACCACGACCCATCCGCAGGTTACTGGCAGACCTTCCCACATACGGCCTGAGAGGAAGCCAGCGTGAGGTGGGCTTGAACTCACAGCCACCGCTGGGAGGCTTCGGTCATTGCACTGCGTTAGCGCGCTAACCGACCGAGCCACGGAGGCCCCCGCCATACGTTTGAAGGTCAGCCAGTAACCCGGGTTTTCCCCAGAAAACTACCCTGCTTCTTCTCAGTATAATGCTGGCCGCTGTGGTATAAGCGAATTTTTTTTAAAATAAAATAAATTAAAGTAAAATAAAATAATAAAAAAGTCTTACCTGTGATATATCTCCACTGTAGAACACACTGATCACAGGTAACATCACTTGGTAATTTATATCTTACGCGTGCAGTGTATGACATTGGAAGACCATTGACATATTTTCCTTCCGGAATATCAGAATAACGTGTTTGCCCAGGGTTGTCTTCCCTTGTTAAGAGATGCATGTCCAAGCAATCCTGTGTGATTGGCTTATGGATGTCGTTGTTGGCACACAACTTGAACTCAAAGTATCCACCATGAGTAGCGGTCAGATGGACAACTATCGGAATTGTCTCCCCTTGTTCGTAGGTTCGTGTAATGACGCCGGTGGCGAATTTTCCACCTGCCTCGTTTTCACGTGGCCCGTCGTAAGGATCGCCACAGAGACCACATTTTCCCTCAAACTTAGTAAAGTGCTACAAAAGAGGGCAACAAGACATTCTTTATATTTTGCATGCTGATTGAAATGGTGAATTGTTTGTCTCTTTGAGATGAGCTTGGGTTATTTTAGAATAGAAGTGTCAGGAGACACACGTTACTGAGTTAATGCGAGAATGTCCTGATTTTTTCACATGAACATTACACTGTTATGTAGCTATTGTCTCCCCTTTTCTACACTGTAGTAAAATTACCTTTACCGTAAATAAGTCAGTCTATCATCCATTCTAATAATAACAACTACACTCGCATATAGTGAATAACGACTCCTGTTAAACGAATAACTACTTTCATACTAAAAAAGATGCACTTAGGTAATTAATAACCACTTATGTAATAAAAATAATGGCTTATATGATGAAAAAACACTTCTTTAAAAGAAATAACTTATATATATATTTACATAATCCAAACCATGTCAGCTTTTAAACATATCCACTTACACAATGACTAAAAATAATATAATAAATAATAACTTAACTATTGAACCACCTCGAGAGCAAAATGCACAAATCAACCTCAAATTGACAACACTCTGGCCTAGCACGATGACGGTTTCCTCCCACCATAATGTTGGCCGCCGTCGTATAAGTGAAATATTCTTGAGTACTGCGTAAAACACCAATCAAATAAATCAATCAAATAAATAAACTATGGCTAGACATCGTGTAAGTATTTTTGGATCCGGGTTAAGGTCCAGCTCACTAATGAAATACCTAAATTGGCGCTTGAGTTAAGCCAGTATGCCAACAAAATCCGTCCACATTTTTTTTTTCAGAAATGAAGCTGACAGACAGAGAGACAGAGAGAGAGAAAAATAAACGCCGAAAACAAAACATAACTTTCTGAAGTGAAGTAACCTCTACTCACCGGTAAGCCACCACAATTAAGGCCATTATGATCGTAGTTAGCGGGCGTGTTGTATCCCAGTGTCCAAAGGGAAGAGCGAGCTGGTGGTTCGATCATATACCCGTGTGCAGACACAAGAGGTAAAAAAGTCATGGCCGTCAAAACAACGTAAGCAATTGCTTGAAGGGATCGATTCATCATGAACACCTGAGTTTTCCGAAGAACACTTTCAAAAGTCAAGCTGCAGGTTAATAACACTTGTAAAATGTAAACACTATCAATGATTCCTTGATAACCTAAGACAGTAAACGCAATGCTTCTCAGTGACATGAGAAATTGCTTAAGTGCATGTGGCTTTCTGTACCTTCCCCAGAGATTGAACCCCGCATCTATCAGTCACATTTCTCCGGGTCTAGATGTTTTTCCAGATTTACTTTACATTTGCAAACACAATTCATACCTACAACCACTCGATATTCACGCTGGAGAACCAACCATTCAAGATGAATAATGCTTTTTGCGTATTCCTTACTGACACACTCGTATGAGCAACAATTTCATACTCTTGCGGATGTATATTCAGTCGAATTGACGCACTAACCGCCCGAAGAGTGAGGTATTATAATAGAATTCCTACATTGGTGGTATTCCTGTGTTTTTTAATGGTTTGTACACACACATTTACAGATTGGAGTAGTACATGAAAAAGAATAATTAAAAATCCACACAGGAAAAGACAAATATACTGTTACTCATGTAAGGGGACTTAAAAGCTATAGACGTTGGGGCAGGGTGATGTTTCATAAATGTAAACAATACTTACTGTATAGGGATGTATAACGGGATCGCTCAGACATGAACGAACTCTGAGATATGCATTACTGTTATGTACACATCAAGGGTGTCGCCCAGCCATGAACGAACTATGCTTTACCGCTATGCAAACATCAACGGTGTCAATCTTTATTTCCATTCATTTCAAAACATACTGTACAAACTGAAAATCGCTGTTTGGCATGAACATGGCCTGTTAAAATTCTCCTCTAATCCCACAGTCAAAAAAGGATAAACACACACATTATTATGTAGGTCTACGTTAAAAAGGGCACGTAGCTAAACCTCTTTGGTGTGTTTGCTTTTTGCCTGAAAGACTCCTTAAAATCGTCGAACGGTCATTCTAGCACATTGGGTGTCAACTTGTTTGAAGACTTAAAGGTCGGTTTAAGGCGATGTTTCTGGCATCCTGACTGACAGTGTATCTTTTATCTTTTAAGCATTATAAAGGATCTGGGTGTCCCAGGTAATTATTTACATTGCGGTGCGATTGGAAAGAACACAGATTCAGCCGGCAATTCTACGAATTCCACAGTGGTGTGATATACATCGTGTCATAAAGTATTGGTTAGCTCTGCGATGGGGTGGCCATGTACCTAGATTTAAATGCTCCCACAGTAAACCTTTACATTCACAAAACCAAAACAATGTCTGTTCGGCTCTACTTTTTTTAAGAAGATAAGGTTAAATGATTTCATGAATAATTTTAATTTTCTGCATGGGACAGAAAGCGATCTTTATAAACCGCCATTTTGAATGTGAACAGGATTACACGGTTAGTTTCTGCGGCTCTTCCCAGATCAAGTGTATTTTTCTTTCTTCAAGATATTAGTTATTGTATGATTTTGTTCGGCGTTAAGTTAAAACATGTTAGGACTTTGATCTATCGCCTGTTTAATTGCATGCATCTTTTGAGTTATAACCGTTATGTTTAATGGTCCCCTATTTTATGGCGACGGTAAAGACGATATCACGCATATAAAATTGTAAATTCTTTTCAGGTTCTTACATGAACAGCGGGGAAAAACCCTAACTGAGTCAACTGACAAGGCTCTTACCGTTAAAAAATCTTACCACTTGCCAACTATCAAATTGTTGCCGTTGCTCTGGTTTTACTCTCTGTGTTGTAGTGTTTTATATTGTGTTTTCTTTCTATTAAAAAAATATTATCAGAAAAAGGAACTTATGGAAGACAATTATGAGAGAAGTACTTGATTTATTAAGCGACCTAAAGCTTTCTGTTTCATAACACCAGACGATGACAACTGAAGTATTTTCATGGGTATAATTAAGCTAGTATACTTGTCGGGTTGCATCCTCATCTCATAAAGTGTTTAAAAACCTGACGTTTGGCGGCCAACCTTTATCGTGTGGTTCAAACGCTCTCTAGAAAAGTGCACAAATTAAATCTTTTGCATGTTTCTTTGCATATTTCTTTTGCATAGCTTTCAGGTCAGACCGGTCCATAATGCGACCATCTCTTTGCATTAATTTAAAGTGATTGCTTCATACAGATGTTGACCACACAGCATTTGGGATAATTCTAGATCAGTGACGTTTAATAAATCGCAATTAGCACCATTGTCTCCCTTTGTGCCTAATACATTTGTGACCGTGGTACTAGGCGAGGTGTTAGTTGTTTCTGCTGATGCCCTGGCACTAGAATAACTAGAATAAGCCATATAAACTGAGGTATATTTACAGACGATTACCGGTTAGGTGTTAACATAATCGTGCTATTGCACTTTCGTCACTGGTATGGCTCAATTCTCTATGTTGTAATCTATATGAATTTCTTTTTTTCTTTCCTCGTTCATTAATGCGATCCATGTCAAAGGAATGGTTCACTTAAAAAACGACGCTCAGATTAATTGGATGAATTCAGCATACTTTCGGTAAAACATCACCTTTAGCTAAGTTGACCCTTAAAATGTTGACTGCTCTCGACTGTAAGGTCCTTGACAAATCAGTTCGTTGTTACGAATCCAGATCTTGCTATTTTGATGGTGATTTTTAATTCAGGATGTTTATCAGTTGCTTGGGGAAAGGTGATGCTTTACGCAGGCGACTTCCTCCCTTCTTTCAATCGTGAATCGGCCCGTCGTCATGTTAAATTACGGCGTAATATACCAAACGGCACCTTTAAGAAAGATACATTTAACTATCAATGGCAAATGAGACTGAGCACCTTCATATCGTGCAATGTAGAGCAGAACTACTAGCGTTTCCACTGAATGCCACAATATCCGTTTACCTAAAAACAAGAATCGAACAAAATTTGCACCAGGATGTGACCATCGCACACCCACCTGCGTGGATTATACGGGCTTTGCCTTTGGTTCATATTGTCAGATGAGTAAAAAAAAATGATTAGGCCCTCCGGTACTGAGTCAGATATTTGATTGGAGACAGGCTTATTGGTGTGGGTAATCACCTCGCAGAGTAGCCCTTTGACCTCGTAAGCGTTATATATTTATCTTTTGAAATGATGTTTTACGCCGTACTCAGAGAGTGTTCTCTTATTAAACGACCAACACCATCATGGAGGGAGGAAACCAAGCAAAGCCCGCGGGAAATCCACGACCATCTGCAGGTTGCTGGCGTACCTTCCCACGTGCGGATGAAAAGGAACCAGACTACATTGGTTAGAGGCTCCTGGGTCATTAAGCCCCAAAAACACGCTAAACACAACACCGATCTTGAACTTAAAACCACCTGTCTGAAACAGTGTTGTGGTCAAATCCTTGAATTACATTTATGAAGTTTGCCGATTCGGAAAAAAAAAACTGGGCGGTTTGCGTCTTTTATGACAATCATGAGATTTTGGCTTTTTGAAAAACTCTTTCAGGCAGTGTGACAATGGTCCTGTGGAAGGATTATTAAAAGATTATTAAGATCGTAAAGGTATAATTTCGATTTTATTTTGGTCATCTCAATATTGCATACATATATTAGAAATTGAATATTCAGCTATTTTTACATTTGGAAAGAACATGCATGTATTGACACAACATGGTAAATTTGTTGAAGTAGTTTACAATATAAAACTTCTCTCAGTTCTTCATATATCTGAGTAAAGGAAACAGACCTGGGAATCCCATGTCAACCTTTGTCCTTCAGTAGATAGTAAAATGGCGGTAGTTATAGACGAAGAGAAATTAATATTTCCTTTATCGTTAACATTGTAGTCCAAACAAAATGAGGAATCTTCACTTGTAGCTATTCTGGAAATATTGATTGATTTTTTCTGGGCAGACCAGCGGGATGTTTATTGTTTAGGGTACACAGCAGTACAGCAAAAAGGCTTTTCTTTGGTCATTTTCCTTCATTTTCTAAAATTGTCTTCACTGAGAAATTACACTTTTCCTCCTACAGAGCAGAGGAAGACAAATGAGGTAAAGTTGCGTATTCAGTCAGAAAGGCACACATTTTGGGTTAACTCCAGCTTAAGCCAAACGTTGTAACAATAGTTATGTTTGTATGTAGAAAAAAATAAGAAAATTCTTAAATAGGAAAATATCAGGAATCTATTATTTTCTCATTTCATTAAATATTATTTTTTAATTTTATGAAATTTTAACACATATTTCCCTCCTGAGGAGAAAAAATGCCTTAAAATTGAAACATTTCTTAATATTCTCTAAATAAGGAAACTCAATACGTTTCCAATTTCAAAAATAGTTTTCCAGTTATCTTGTATTCAGCAATGTGAAAGTAAGCACCAAACAGTTGTCTTCCCTCTGATTATACTACTTTAGAATAACTTATTTTGAAATATGAAATTTTAATAAATGCAATTTTTTTTTACTGTGAAAAGAATGATATTTACCATTTTCGCATAAAACTATGTAAACAGCATTTTGACAGATGATTGTTTACAGTGAAATATTTTGTTTTTGAAATTTCCTCAGCCATTTTTCGGATTTCACAACATGCACCGTAAACTACTTTCACCGACCAAGAGGGCAACTCTCACTATTGCTGCATCTATCCAGCTGCATGGCTCTCTGATGACATTTCTCGTTACAAAATGCGCCTGGACAGTTAGCCTTGGTGAAGCACATGTTGCGACAGAATTCATCGTAAGGCCCGCTCAAAACGCCCAGAGCAAGACACTCATTCCTCGCAACGGGTGGCCCTGTTGTTGCTGAGGATGGAGGAAACGATGTGAGAGGAACATTGGGCAAAGCTTTGACTGTGGACTTCATTGTGGAGGCTGTTCGGGATATGGTGACAGAAGGTGGAGGTTTTACGGTGGACATCGTCGTGGAGACTGTTTGCGATATTGGGGCAGAAGACGGAGGTTTAACGGTGGACTTTATTGTGGACGCTGTTCGTGATGTTGGAACAGACGGTGGAGGTTTCACGGTAGATTTCATCGTGGAGACAGGTCGTGACACCGAGGAAAAAGATGGCGGTTTAGCGGTAGGTTGCCTCGAAGTCTGCGTTGTTAGTGGCCACACTGATGGTGTTTTAGCAGAGGCGGTCACTGAAATCGATCTTGAGGTAGAAGCCGATCCCACAGGCTTTGTCGAGGATGTGTTCGACGTAGGGACAGTTCTTGTATTAGGTGCTCCATCAGCAGTGATGGCGATATCGGAGCAGCCAATGAACTGTTCTTGATTGCCAAGCCCGGTGGCGCATGTCCCTTGGTCATCACACCCCCAATCTTTTCCTGAAATATAAAAACATGGATATTTATGACTGATATGAATGGGAAATCAAGCACACTGAAAGACACTAATGTTAAATCAAAAACTAGATTCATTGGTGTTTTAATATGTCCAAAAAATATCGATCATACCATTCCCTTGAAAAATAAGTAACGTTTGTCGCAGTGATATTTTGTAGTTTTCATCTAGGGTTTGGCATACCTGATGCCGGTATAACAGATTCTTCCACCCATAAACTTCAATACAGTGCCTAGTTTCTGCAGACAGATGGCCATGTTATGCTCTATTTCTCACGCTGCAGAAACAGAGATAGCTAGGTAGCCTAATCCTAACTAATCAATAGCAACAAACGTATTAAGCCGTTACAGACAGTTGTAAAGCTATGGCGACAGCGGCTGAAGCGCAATGACTTTCCTCTTTCAGTGTTACTTGATCCTACATTTCTCAAAAAAAATCATTAAATATGCACATATTTCTAGTTACACAAGCGGCAAAAATCTCTTATAAGTGTCTCAAACTGGAAAGTCATAACAAATACTTCAGAAATAATGTTCAACCGAATCATAGAATTCTGCTACAACACCAAGTCAACTAGCACTTTGCCAATGTTCACATCCTCAGTGGAAAAATCTTTGGCACAATTCCTTTCAATGCCTTGTAGCTTGGCAAGTTTTGGTTCACCTTACCCACGTAATGATGACTGAGGACAAACATGGGGAGACCTTTACTCACTTGCAATACGTGTTTCTACATAACCAATATTCACATAACACGTCACGTTTCTTTTTTTTTTAAAAAATGACAAAGTCTTGAATATGGCATTAAACAATAATCAAATACAAATGAAATAAAAAACATAAATGATTAAATAAATAATTGAATAAATAAATACAACGTAAAACCGGACTACACAGGTTATGCCCCTATTATTTACTCTTGGAACACGTCCCATTAAATAAATGGTAGCCTTAATTGCACGCTGCACATTTTTTTTATGACATACTTTTACAGAATATGAGTCTTAGTGACAAGTTGACGGTATTCCTCGACACTCCGTGTTTCCTCAACAGCCGCTTTCAATCGGTTCAGTTATAATACATACCTAAAAATTACTAAAATTCCTTTTACATGTTACTTAAAATGTTCATGTTGTTTTTTTCTGCTATTATATGGTGTTTACCTGTATGTAAATATTTATAATAGAGGAGTTTCGAACTCGAGCTCTTTTGTCACTGAGGGTAAAAAGAGTTCAACTCTATTATGTAACTTGTGAAGAATGTTAGGTAAATTATATTGATAGAGGGCCTCCGTGGCTCACTCGGTTAGCGTGCTATCGCAGCACAATGACCCGAAGCCTCCCACCAATGCGGCTGCTGTGAGTTCAAGACCATCTCATGCTGGCTTCCTCTCCGGATGTACGTGGAAAGGCCTGCCAGCAACCTGCGGATGGTCGTGGGTTCACCCCCGGTTCGGCCGGGTTTCCCCCCACGATAATGCTGGCCGCCGTCGTATATTTGAAATATTCTTGACTACTGCGTAAAACACCAATCAAATAATCAAATAATCAAATAAGTAAATAAATAAATACATAAATAAATGAATAAATAAATAAATATACTGACATGACTTCACCGGTCGACACGTACAAATGACAACTCTTTCTCTATCGAAGAACTCAAGTTCACAAAGCTCTCAGCTTCCGTGTAGTCTAAATAACTCTGTTTGACACATTTTATAGACGCTCATGTCATAGTAAATGCAATCGGAAATAGTTCCCTAACATTTTTGTAAGGTTACATGGCTTCGTAGGACTTTTCTTACCTTTAGTGATAAAAATGTTCAAACCGGATATTCCCCCATTGCATGTGTAGATGTTTACTGCTGTGCATGCTGACATGCAATTTATTGTATTACATAATATCCGCTTATGTCTGTCGGTAATCTGCTGTATGAGAAGATGCACTCATTAGATATTAGATGTTGGTCATCCTCGATAAAACAAGTAATAAAAAGGAAAGAAATTTAAGAAATTTTCCTCTACTAACTTACCGGTATTATACACCCACTGTAGGACGCAATGGCTGCACAGCAAGTCGGCCGGAAGTTGATATTCCATCAGAATGGACGCGGGGTTAGCCAGCCCTCCTCTGGGCACATCGATAAATCGGGATTTGTCCAGTTCGTCGGCCAATCGAAGAAGATGCATCTCGAGGCATTCGTGGGTCACGGCTTTTGTGACGTCATTGTTGGGACAGATTCTGAACTCGAACCATCCCCCGTGCGAGGACGTCAGATTGACACGGATCGGAATTGTCCCCCCTTGCCTGTAGGTACGAGTTATCACCCCTGTCGCGTAGATACCACCAGCTTCGTGACGCCTTTCCCCGTCGATTGGGTCGCCACAAACACCACAAAGGCCTTTGTTCTGAACCCACTGTCTCTGTGGAGAATAAAAGGAACAACGTTGGTAAGAATTTCTCACCACACAATGTGAGGCTGGTTTTCAGGCTCCACTGCCGAAAAACCCCCTAAGGGGAACGATTTAACCGAATGCTTAGAGGAAAGAAAAAAAAAATGGAAACGCAAGTCACCAAATCAGATTTTTTTTTGGAGACCACGCGATAAACTATGAAACCATAACATCATATGTGGTATCCACTGCTTGCAAACAAGGGAAACTTTTTGGGCTACATCGTGCTGTCTTAACTCAGGGGTGTCTTTAAGCGCCTTGTTTTCGTGGATTTATACTGTGATATGTGTCGTTTTTGGTCTGGTTGGTTTAAACGTGGCTTTTAACATCATTTCGGTTATATTTCACGATGTCTCCTTGCATTAAACCAGATCCTTGGACAACTTTCCAAAACTGCTGCCTGAGGCCTCCGTGGCTCACTCGGTTAGCGCCCCAGCCCAGCGCAATGACCCAGAAGCCTTCCACGGACAATGTCGCTGTGAGTATAAGTCCAGTGCATGCTGTCTTTCTCTCCGGCTGTACGTGGGAAGGTCTGCCAGCAACCTGCGGATGGTGGTGGGTTTCCCCGGCGTTCTGCCCGGTTTCCTCCCACCATAATGAGGGCAACTATCGTAAAAGTGAAATATTCTCGAGTACGGGGTAAAACACCAATCAAATAAATAAATAATTAAATAAATAAATAAACTGCTTTTTCCTGACAAGCCCTGGCGAGGATAAGTTCGGGTACGAGAGAGGCGGTGTCGATGCTATAAATTAGTTTTATTCATGACTCGGCACAAGATTGAACCCCTGGTCTGCTACCTATCAGAGAGCAGCCACACAGCTACCTTAGTTATTTAAAACACAAAAAACAAGTAAATTCTCAAATGTGCTTAAGACATGCATCACCGAAAACTGTGGACTACTGTCGACTCGTGTCTACTTCTCTGCTACATCATATCAGCTTTACTTACTATGTAAAGAGCAGTTTTAACATACGTGCACATGTATTTCACTGCGGCCTCTTATTTTAGGCCATTTTGGAAATGGGTCCTGCGATTATCGACTTGGAACGATACTTACTGGTTCACGATCTATTGTTACTCGAATGTCGAACTAGAACACTTACATAAACAGGAAGAATGAAGCCCTAACTGAGGTAAACTCACGAGAGGCCGCATTTCACAGGTAACTTGCGAGCATTTGCCAATTTTCACACAGCCGTCGCTGCTCTCGTTTTACTCTCTATGCTGTAGATTTTATATTGCATTCCTGCATAAACCGAGATTGTACTGAAGGGCTAAGCATCCCGGAGGCCTTGTTCCTTTACATTGTTTTCATGTTGTTGATTACATATCTCAAATGTGATGACAACACACCATTTTGATTAATTTTAGATCAATGACGTCCATTGCATTTAACGTCAGTGGAATTTCTTTTTACCTTAGTTTGCTTAAGTCATATTGCTAGGGTGTGTGTAAATTGTTAATTCTTAAACACTTGAAAACCTCTGAAGTATATAAAATATCATGAAAGAGTCAAGGAAGTTAAACGTCTACTTTTTGTGACAATTCAAAATTGCAAGAAAACAAAAAACAAAAAACGAAAATAAATCCGATAAATAAATAAAGCTGTTACGGCGGAGTGAGTTATGGTACTTACATAAGCTCCTCCACAGTTGATGTTCATGTCATCGTAGTTAGTCGGTGTTTTGTACCCCAATCTCCACATGGAAGCACGCGCCGGGGGATCAATCATATAGCCATTTCCGGTAACTTTGTCCATAATGAACACAAAAACAGTCAGAAACAAAACGCTTGTCACGTCCATGTTTCTTCTGTTCTTGTCTTTGTTTCTTCTTGAGGAAGAGAGCTTGGAAAAAAATGTACACGTCCGATTGCTTATGGTCCAGAAATAGGACTTCGGGCTGAACTATCTTCCACCAGGGATGACTTTAGAAATAAATTCATCCGGCAGTTCATACAAGATATCAAGGAAATCGTTAAAAGATGCAATTTAGCCATTGTGAAAGGCATACTGAATGTATGTGTTTAATGATAAGATGTTTGTCGTCGACACCCTGCAATATCTACTTAATCAGTTGTAAATAAAGGTGGCGACCATGTGTCTAGTGTGATGTTCTTTAATATACAGACAATATTTGAAGAAAGAACCTTTTTGGAAGTTTCGTAGTTAGGTTTATTTGACACGGGCAAACATAGTACTGTAGTGAACTCTAGAGTTATAAATGGAAACTTTTTCAAGAGTACATGACAGCGCGGTACAGTTGCCTTGAACCACATTAATGTACAAAATCTGATACAAAATAGCATCCTCTGAGGGTCTTAAACCGCTTTAATCTCCTAAAAAAGCAGCAGACAAACTTATGTCTTTACCGTTTTGGCTGAAGAAAGGGCTGGCGTGGTGTTTGTGTGTGTGGTAGGGGGTGAGGGTGGTTATTGCTTACATATATGTCAAAATGCATTGTCGACTGACTGATCAGTTGTCGACTGACTGATCAGTTGTCGACTGACTGATCAGTTGACTGAATCATAATTAGAACGCCGTGTTCAGGAATATATTCTATGGGGGCCGTCATATGGATTGGAGGAGGAAATGTCCTTTTTAAATGCCTATAGCAGTGACGCTATTGTGTGCAGATCTGATATTAATCGTCTACTTTTCTTATGTAAAGTGTGTTCATGTTAAAGATTTAGAGTTTGTGAGTTGAAACTTTTTCTCGATATGAGAAACCATATATTTTTCAGCTCCTTCACATGTGGAATCGAGGAATAGTAATATAATAAATACACGATCCCGTGTCCAGAATCAAATTAATTCATTGTTTTAGCCTAAGCTAAGGAACACATCA
This sequence comes from Acanthopleura granulata, assembly GCA_016165875.1. NCBI lineage: Eukaryota > Metazoa > Mollusca > Polyplacophora > Chitonida > Chitonidae > Acanthopleura > Acanthopleura granulata. Next base: position 15,773,977 of record JABBOT010000006.1, read on the forward strand.
CTACCATCCTGAAAAAAGGATCATATAAAACCAAATCTTTGCAAGTATTACTATCGAGTTATTCACTCTACACCTTAACTTGTTAGAATGATATGTAAGAGAAGCCCGCCCGCTAAACAAACTTGTGTTATATGGTATTAAGCCCTGTCTATTCTTCTATTCATACCGACTGCCTCAATTCCGTGTACATAAAGGAATTTCGCCTGTTTGCTGATCCAGAAATAATTCGCCACTACCCATAACTGGGTTTGCGGCCAGATGGCTCTAATTGAGTTTACATAGCACTTGCGAACAGGAGGTGGCACAGTACATGTAGAGGATGTGAATCAGACAGGACACCTCAACCAATCACAATACATCGCCACCACACATGACAACTGAACCAGTCACAGTACAATGACACACACGTGACAACTCAGTCACAGTACAGAGACATTTTCGGTAATTTTCGAAGTCGGGAAGTAAGCTAACAAGTCGAGCTATGAGTGCACGATAATTCGCAGCACAGGTGAAGCGCGGTGATGCATGTGCGCTTTAGATTCGTACATTACCATTTTCCTTAGATCAACACATATCTATACTTTTTAGGGGCTATTTGTTCTCCACTAAATCTTTCTGGTTGGTGTTTCCTTTAAATGCTTTAAGAGATATATGAATATTAAAAGAATTACGTTTTCCACGTCAATATTTCCACACATATAATGTAAATAAAGGTTTGTTTGCGTCTATGGATACAACGGCCAATTAAAGCTAGACCATCACACGATCGCGTAACCTCAGAGAATTCTAGATCCAATGCTGCAAAAACTCTGGATTTAAACACATTTGAGGTTCTGCCTAACTGGAGCTTCATCATCTAGAAAACGCTTGACATGTTAATCCCATCCGGCTACAGTACAAAAACATCAAACATGACACTCCCACCCAGTCAAACTACAGTAGGCCTAATACCAAAAATGGTATACCTCTTCGACACAGAGTGATATGGCAATAGACATGGCACCCAACTAGTCACTCTACACTGACACTAGGCATGACGCCTCAACCAGTCAGAGTACAGTGACACCAAATATGACACTCGAAACAGTCAGAGTACAGATACACCAGAAATGACGCCTCAACCAGGCACAGTACAGCGACAGCACGCGTGAGAACTGAAATAGTGACAGAACAGCGACACCAGATATAGCACCCCAAATAATCACAGTACAGTGACACCAGTCATGACACCTCAACAAGTCATACTACAGTGACATCAGACATCACTCCCAAGAAGTCACAGTAGAGGGACAGCAGTCAAGACACCAAACCAGTCAACTTATAGTGACACCAAACATGACACACTAAACTGTCACAGTCCAGTGACACCATATATAACACCTAACCTGTCACAGTTCTGTGACACCAGACAGGACATCTTATACAGTCAGAGTACGGTGACATCTGACCTGACACCTCAACCAGTCAGAGTACAGTTACACCAGTCATGAGCTTTAACCATTCACACTATAGTGACTTTACACATGACGCCTCAACCAGTCAGAGTACAGTGACACAAAATATGACATACTAACCAGTCACAATTAATTGGCACCTTATATGACACCTCAACCAGTCATAGTACAGTCACACCAGACATGACACCTAAGCCAGTCACAGTAGAGTGGCAAAATGACATGACACTTCGACCAGTCACAGCACAGCGACACCAGACATGACACATGGAGCAGTAATAGTACAGTGACACCAGGAATGACACTTCAACAGTCAGAGTACAGAGACACCAGAGATAACAACCCAACCAGTCCTATTATGACATCAGAAAAGACAGCCCACACAGTCAGGTTATAGTGACACCAGAAATGTCAGTCCACCCACTCAGAGTACAGTGACACCACACACGACATCTCTACCAGTCAGAGTACAGGGACACTAGATAAGACACCTCAAACAACCAGAGTGCAGAGACACCAGATACAACACCTCAACAGTTCACAGTACAGTAACATAAGAGATGACATCCCAACCATTCACAGTACAGTGACATTGAACATGACACCCCGGCCAGACACTTTACTATGACACAGAGTATCTCTTCCGTTGAGTCCATATCCATATGGTGAGGTCAGATTTGACACTCAGTATAAATATTCAAGCCTTCCAAAAATTACTTAATTCCCCCACAGGTAGCATTCAGCCTGTGTTGACATTTGTTCGGCCGATGTTGTCTTTAAATACTATATTGCGGACTGTTGTAAACAAATCGGGGCCTCTTTAAATCACATAATGTTTTAGACACAGTCAAGCCTTTAATATGTGTTTCGTGTGACGAAGCCTAAAGTACCTCCCGCCTTTTGTCCAAAGAAAGCGACGAGCGTGTGAAATTAATGTCTAAGGCTTAATTTCCCAAATTTCCCATAAGAACTATGTTAAATATACAATGAGTATTGTTTATGAATTTACAGGGGAATGTAGGAACCGTTTATAAAATAAAATGTCAGTATTCAATAAAAAATACTTTTGATACTTTTGAAGTTCCACCTTTGAAATAAAAATTCACTACTTCTGAAAAACTCCTGGGGACTAATTTTCATATAAAAATTGACCACGTTTGAAATACGATATACTTTAAAAAAAGAATTGAACAGTTAAGAAGAAAGTAGGCAAGTTTTGTAGGAGAAGTAGTTTTTATTTCTACACGAGCACTTATTTAAAAACTGATTTGTACAAGGAAGAGGTGGCGGTCTGGGGACAACCTCTGGCTTTTGGTAAGTTAATGACGAACTTTCCTACAGTGACATATACGCACCATATTGCAGGACAATGTCTTCAACGAGCCGTAGGCAACGTGAAGAGCCAAATATTTACCGAGGCTCCAAAAGCAGTGAGGGAGTAAGGGAGTGGGGGCGGGGAAACTTGAATCGATAAAAATTTTAAAATGTCGACCGACTTCATTACACCATGTTCCGCTTCTGAACTTACTGCGCATCGATTATAATGATTACTTTTGATGGGGTCGCCATACTAGTGAACCCTGCGCGCAAAGGTGAATTTAGTTGAAGAAGTAAAATTCCATACGGATACATATTAAAGTCAGTAAGTTGAGCACACTTTCGGTGTACATTGGTCACATTGTGGGAGGAAGTGTACAGCACAACCCCTCGATGGCCTATGGATTAGAGCGTCTACCTCGAGGACGGGAGATACGAAATCAGTCGTGGATCGGCTCATACCAAAGACGCTGTAAATGCTACTTGCTGTTGCACCGCTTGGCTCAGCGATGAAAAAGTAGAGCAAAGAAACAGGAGTGGTCGGCCAGTGTAGTATGACAGCAGGGGTAGTGTGTTGTGTTCATGGTGTCTTCGGCGCGACGATCCAGTGGCATGTGTAGCTTACGCACATTCTAAAGATGTTAATTAACCATCATTTACATACGTATGCCTGAGTGTATGCTATGTAAGGTAGTAGTTCTGATAACATATCTACGATTCATACAGAAAGAAACTGCGCTGTTACACTCGGGTAAATAGATTTACATAGTTGATGGGTACATGTATTGGGACACTCCAACTCTCTTCGTCTACCAGAAGGACTGAAAGATGTAGGCAGCTACACTGCATGTACATTTCTGGTGTATCCACGTCATTTACCTAATTATTTGTGAGCATTTTATGCCATAATCGAAACTTACTGTTATGATACACGCATGATGAAACCTTCAGATTCCGGGTGAATGCCAGGACCACACTCACATTACTGTCAAACCATTTTACACAAACGTATCAAATATCAGATTCGGAGGAGTCTAACTATGCAGCTGATCTGTTATGATATACTGAGCATATTGGACACATCGTGTATATGTTTTGCCATGTAACAGGACGACATACTGACCTCACCTGGGGGCCTCCATGGCTCAGCCGGTTAACGCGTTAGCGCAGCGCAATGACTCAGAAGCCTCCCACCAATGAGGTCGCTGTAAGTTCAAGTCCAGCTCATGCTGGCTTCCACTCCGGCCGTACGTGGAAAGTCTGCCAGCAACCTGCGGATGGTCGTGGTTTTACCCCGGGTTCTGTCCACTTTCCTCCCACCATAATGCTGATCGCCGTGATCAAAGTGAAATATTCTTGAATACGGCGTAAAACACTCATCAAATAAATAAATACATAAATAAATAAATATTGACCTCACCTGCCCCGTTGATGCCCTGGCTGCTTGTGACTGATGGGCCGATGAATGCTGGTCTTTCGAAGTCACATGGGCTACAGTTTTAAATCAACATAATTGTTTTGTGTTTTGCGAAGAGTGTTGACTCTTTCTGATAATACAGTATCACTACTAATACAGTAGTAAAGAAAAAAAGTATCAACGAACCAACCATTCAGCTATCAATCAGCCAATCAATGAAACCAATCAAAAAAAAAAAAACAAAAAAAAATCTGGACAATAGAAAAGCCCACCTCAAGCAAACCTTTCCAAGGCAAAACTTTGTTACACTTTACCGTAAGCTGAGGTTAGTATTGGGCGTATGTATATTTGTCCAAAATCAGTTCAAAATGATATTGTGTGGAAAACTGACGTTCCAAATCTGTGCTGAGTTGTACAAAAGTAATTTAATTTAAAAAAATGTGGGAATTCTTTGTCTTAGAAGAAATTGTTTAACCATTGAGCAGGAACGGATTTCCATGCCCACGTGCTTGGATATGACATTGCAACGGATGCCTGCTGGTAGACAGACACGTGAGGGTATCACTCAGGCCGCATAGAAACCCACTGCTCTTCATCAGGTCCCAGACAGGCTGCCTGTCTTCATGCGAAAGGAAACCCAGACGGAGCTCCGTTCGAACACACATTGTCACCGGCGAATGACGATTTAGCCAAGTCCTTGAAACAAGGGACACAACTCTTGCTGGTTTAAATGTCAGTGCATGTTGCTTTTTCTACGGGAATATGTGGCTTTTGGTTGGAGCTGATATAACTGGGGTAAAGCACACATTCTCATACCAGAATGTCTTACTCAGTACAGAAAAATGGTTCTCTCTCATTCTCATCAGTGTTCAATTGTCAGGCTTTTTTCATCTTATATATCCATATGGGTCCAGGGGAATCAAGAATATGGAATTCTTTTCCAGCGTCTAGAGCCGATGCAATGGTTTTCGACTTGGGACAAAACATACAATCTCAGTACATGTATGATACGCAGATTATTGATGCTGTGGCTCAAACGTTTATATATTTGTACATAACATTTGTCAAAATATTCTAAATATTAGCTCATTCGATCTAAACATATTGATTTACTTAATACTTCAATATGTTATTCAAGTTATAGCTCACAATGAACCGAAGCCTCCCATCAATGCGGTCGCTGTGAGATCAAGACCAGCTCATGCTGGCTTCCTGTCCGGCCGTACGTGGGAAAGTCTGCCAGCAACCTGCGGATGGTCGTGGGTTTCCCCCGGGCTCTACCCAGTTTCCTCCCACCATAATGTTGGCCGCCGTCGTATAAGTGAAATATTCCTGAGTACGGCGTAAAACACTAATCAAATAAATTAATAAATAAATAAAGTTATAACTGGCTTTTTTTTAAGAATCGGTCCCTGGTGTTACATGTATATGATCTGGCTTTTAAGATAAACCACTGAAAGGAGTACGAATCCTAGGATGTATGTTATTAAAATGAAGACATCAAAGAAGAACTTAAAAGGGACAAAATCACCAAACCAAAAATGGATAACAAATTGAGATTGCGAGATTTTTTAGATGCATAGCGCTGTATGGACAAAATAGGAATCATGTGTCTTGTTTACTCCCCCCCCCCCACCAACACACACACAGTAAAAAGAGGTTGATTGAGAAATTGTTTGAATTCATTTTGGATATATGTAGAAGTTTATGGTTATAAAAAACAATGACGTGGCGATGGGGTGTAGATTACTGACGTTGTCAGACGAAGACCTGCCAAGTGCATATACAGAAAGCCAGTAGACACTCGCCCGTACGACACACAGATAGACATTTATGATCTATGTGAGATATCACGTCCGCTGACATCAGACCAATGAATGACAAGCGTCGTTACAGAAAGCCCACAGACAGCCTCCAGTACGACACATGGACCGACACTTCTGATCCATGAGTGTCCCCTGCAAGCTGCCTCGTCCCTGGCACGATAGGATGTCCTTCACCGAGGCAGGTTTGGTGGATTTGTCGGGCCGTGACGGTGTGACCGTTGTTGTTGTCGTCGTTGAATCGGGCTGGGCAGACGATCCTATAATGGCAATGTCGGCACAGCCATAAAATTCTTCCTGTGGCCCGTATCCCAATCCGCATGCGCGTGCGCCATCATTCACATCACAACCCCAATCTTTGGCTGAATGAACATAAAAAATCGCAATTTGAGAAGAATGACAATGCGTTTACAAATTATTTAATAAATGACTGAGTTTTTGAACAGTCACTGAGGCTTTAAATGGGGATAAATGACGTCATATTGTAACCACAACGAAATCACTGAACCGGATAAATCAGGACCCTGGTCCACACAGCTTTTTCTAACTTAGGACCTCCGTCAATGATTTGACAAGCGACTTGCAAGGATATACCGGTGGGTAATAGAAAAGAGCCTATATCAATTTTCACCACCTCATCAGTATCCTTCGACAAATGTTTGATAATTTTATGTTCCAGTACGACAATCTGAGAAAGAATACTACCACTATTATTATAAAAATATTAACGATAATAATAATAATAGTTATAATTATTATAATCATCATCGTCATCATACATTATAAAAAATATATAAAATAAAGAAAAATGGGACGGATTCACACAAAGAGAAGCAATCAACAGATTTCAATCATGGCGAGAAGACGCAAGGAATGTTCTAGGCGGGTGAATAAACGAAGTATCCAAATGATGTAGCGTGTATTTGGTGTCAAACAAGTATCGGAGGTGCTCAGAGGCCCGGACCAATGGAATTTTCCTGCCTACATTAATTTCCAGAATTTCTTCCTAATTCACCGTACAACAGTCTGAGTACTTTATGACATTGCTATGAGACAGCTGTTGCTTGGATTGGACTTGAGTCAAGCAGCGCCTTGTAACCGTCAATCCATTAAGCTCTATGCCTACAAGTTGTCACGACTACTCTCGAACTTATGGTGTGTGTTAGTCACTGTAGAAGGTAGACAAACACCTCATGTTATAGCCGCATATGTATCTTGCGGATTCTCATTGAGAGATCACGTACGGTCTGTGTGAGATAATGCTACACGGCGAGCTGTGGAAGGCCCTCTTATTATCCCGCTGTAACTGAACACTCTGCGATGGTAACTGTCACTGCTTGTGACCGTGGCCGAGAGAATAGCGCGCTAGTGTAGCGTAATGACCCAGGCACCTCTCACCAATGCGATCGCTGTGAGTTCAAGCCCAGCTAACGCTGGCTTCCTCACCCGTCCTTCGTGGGAAGGCCCTTCAGCAGCCTGCAGATTGTCGTGGCTTTCCCCCGCGTTCTGCCCTGTTTGCTTCCACCATAATGCTAACCGCCGTCGTATAAGTGAAATATTCTTGAGTCCGTGGTAAGCGGCATTGAATGAATAAATTAATAAGAGTCACTGGTTGGGCCTGTGGCCCTGGCCATAACAACTATGGTGCAGACATGTAAAAAAACTTGTAACTGCAATGCTACGCTACTCTCGTACATTTGGCCGTACCTACAGATGTATACTGGAAGACTGGCATTACATAGATTTTTTGTGGTAACTGTCTAATTGCTTTTGAATTATTTTTCGGTAACCGTTAAGGGAAGATAAACTTCGTACTTTCATTCAATCTAAACTTACACAATTTTCCTTTCCCGTGGAGACCGGTTTCAGGTGCATGGGAACATACTATTTTCCCAATACTAAGTTTCTAGGTTAGCAAGAGAATGACATTTTGGACAAAAAGGGCTATTCCACGACATTTGATACCGTTCATATAACTCTTCTTCAATCTGTCTTCTATACCAAGGACTTAGGGCCTACATTTGAGAAATGTTTAGCATGGAATCTACAAACGCAAATACTGTAAAAAAAAAAATGAGACAGTTTCGAGCTTGTGCACTCATTGATCACTGGATAGTTCCTTTTATCTCACATCCAAACAGTACACATTATTCACAAAAATAATATTATATCGCTTTATATTACGCATATCCTTCATACTGTCCATAAGGCCACTAAGTGGCTTTTGAGATTAACGTTTTTTTTCGTGTTATCTGAATCACTTGTGATCAACAAAGTCGTGTGTTCATACTCTTATCTTAAAAGTTTGTCACACAGAAGGCTTAGCGTATTTCTGGGCCCCGCCTATTTGTTTCTACCGTTAATCTCTGCTATGATGTGAATGTTTTGGAAAACGACGTTACACATATAGCTAACTAACGGACTATTTACATGTACTTATGAACAATTAAATATTTTAAGTACGTTATCATCACCCGAAGCCTCCCACCAATGCGGTCGCTGTGAATTCAAGACCAGCTCATCCTGGCTTCCTCTCCTGCCGTACGTGGGAAGGTCCGTCAGCAACCTGCGGATGGTCGTGGGTTTCCCCAGGGTTCTGCCCGGTTTCCTACCACCATAATGCTGGCCGCCGTCGTATATTTGAAATATTCTTGAGTACGGCGTAAAACACCAATCAAATAAATAAATAAATAAATAAATAAATAAATGTATTATCATCATGCAACAACTGACCTGTGTGGTATTTCCACTGCAGGACACATTGAGTACAGGTCAGGTTGACCGGAAGAGCGTATTGCAGCGTGAGATATTCGGCACCGCCTGTCCCTCCAGTCGGCACGCCTTGGAACCTTGTAGCACCAGTAAAATCTTGCAACAAATGCCGATCTAAGCACTCCTGAGATATCGCCCTTGTCGGGTCGTTGTTGGCGCATAGACGGAATTCGAACCAACCGCCGTGAGCAGACGTGATGTCTACCTCGATGTCGATTGACTGACCAGTCGTGTATGTCCGGCCAATCACACCGTTGGCATAACGTCCACCAGCCTCGTTTTGGCGCTCCCCGTCAAATGGGTCCCCGCACAGTCCACATTGGCCGTTATTTGTAATCCATTGTCTCTGTAATCCAAATTGAGGGTTTGAAAGTGAGGCCGTGAAAATAGATCGGCTGGTACATATAGGGTGCCAAAAATAACGTATAGGTTGATTTTTCACCTTTGTACATCTATTCTGCTCAAATGTTGATAATTAATTAAATACGTGATAATTTTCAACACAGTTACATAATGAGAAAGACACAATGTCAGTAATCATGAAATAGACAGCGGTATCACATTCAGCCAGTGCCACGAGGTCACAAGTGGACGTTCAGTGTTGGCCTTGGTCACATGTAGTGTCACAAATGTTTGTAAAGCATGCGTTTCTTTTACGATTATAATATGAATGTGTGGCGAAAATATGTTCATTTGTATAGTAAGTAAAATTCTTCAAGATTAAACTTCGACACGTGCTTTACGCAGAAAATGCTTTCTTGTATATTTATGTATATTCCATGTAATCTATACGAGGAAAAAAAGTAGCTTTGTCTTGTTCCTGTTATTGTTCAAATTTTTCAGTTAAGTGATTAATGGCTACGCTCCACTTGATAGCTTTCAAAAATTCCATACATTACCCTAACCGTATGGCATCCTGTTTAGCTGCTTCTTTGAATAGTGAAGATAGCGAAGATAGTGAAGATAGGGATTCTCCTAGGGCTTTTCCTGTTTCCAGCACGATTTTTGGGTCCACATCACTTACACACCTTATTGTCGAGACACAAGAAAAGTATTCTTGACGTTTCGTGTAAGGAGTAAAACTCCTGTCAGATTAATAAGTATAGTTTTTTTGCTAAACCTGGCCATTTCGTGTATCCGCTAGTTTAAAAAGCATTTTAATCCTAAATGCTGAGCGGAAGACAGCAGTAAAGCTTGCATCCACTCAGACCCGGAATGGTGCGAAACCGTAAATGTGAGATGGTGAAGAAAGAGAAATTTGCATGTAAGAATGAGGACTTATGTCGTGAGCAGAACGTAGATAAAGTCTGGAGAGCCGGTTTTAACTCTCACATTGTGTAACGGTCATAACAAAGATCACAAATGAGTGAACAAAAATCTCGCACGCCCAATAATTAAAAAAAGTGGCCTAAACCCGCCAGGCAGTTGTTTCTCTGGCGTTAATAATGTTTTCAAAAGTTATTTTTCCCAAGCACGTCACATTTTTGCGGTTCTAGAATTGTGTTCCATAATGAGAGTACATTAAATACATACATCTCTTCCTCCACAGTTGAGGCCATTATCGTCGTAGTTCTTCGGGACTTCATATCCCAGCCTCCATAGCGACGAGCGAGATGGAGGCTCCATCAGTCTTCCATGTCCGTTGACAACAACAACATCCAGCATCACGAGTAACGCAGAGTTTACCAACAGCCGCTTGATGTCCATCGCAGCTACACAAAAATCGTTGATATCTAAGATCCAACCGATTCGAAACCCTTTGGAAATAACTTATAGTCTATGGACGTGGAAGAAAAAATCTGCTTGTGCAAGGTCACATCGCTGTTAAGCACCTATATATACCTCAGCCACGGCTTCTACACCTACCCTACCCTGCTATTCTTTAAAGGCGTCACCAGGCCGGTAAGAAAAAAAGACGGATTTTCTTACATCTTCTCTGATATCATGTTCTGAAATACAAACTTTTGCTCATAAAAGCAAAGGTCTTAGTACGGTGTGGTGGTTACCAAATCAATGGCAGGGGGTGTGCCATGAGTTACGCCTTGTCAGGTTCCTCAAACAAAGATTAACTATCAGTAAGCCAAAGACGTCAGATCCTTTTTAAAACAGAGCCTATTTTTAATACTTTGCTGTTGTTTATTTTGAGTTTTTTTTTTGCATCAAATTTTCTTTCTGGGCATTTGCGTTCAACCCGATTTTACGCGTCTCGCCGGAAATAAAAACAAAATTCGTCCCTAAAAAATACATAACTTATCAAGGGAAAGATTTTCGCAGAGATGGTATTGTACGTAAACTGTCAAAAGCTGAAGAATAGGTGTCTTAATAAACACACCTTTGGAAGTTTCTGATCGAAACCTGTGGATTTTGAAATAATCCCATGTCTGACCACAATCATTTTATTTTCTATTCGCTGGAAAGGTGCTAATAGAAAATATACACATCTTGATCAATAGCAGCTTAAACTCAGTTGTTGCACGCAAGACCCGTCTGCTGGTGAGTAGCCTACGTGCAGGTACGTGATATGTGAACGTGAAATGTGAAAACTGCATTATACGTGTACGTGGTGTTAAGTCTACGCACAGCCATAGCACGTTTAGAGTGGGCCTTGTGAGAAAAAAAGAAGTTAAGTGTCCAAAAATATATTTGTGTGGTACAAATATAGCAAAATAGACCAAATTTAGGTAGCTTTGAAGTAGACATCAGGCATTTGTCTACCAATCCATGCTGGTCAACCTTAGTAACTTATATTCACGTAAAGAGCTAAACTGTGGACAGACTTGATGGCAGTAAGGCAAACATAGGTACTAAACCACTGTGTACCTGTTAAAACATTTCTACCTATGTTATTCGAAGGATCGGTTTTAACTTACTCTTGTAGTGTGACATCTAATCGTTTGATATGACATTCCTGTAAATGCATGCAGTCATGAAAGGGGATCCCTACTCGATATTTGCCACAAAAGTGTCGACAGCTCTTTTAACAACTTAATGAAATTGTTCAGTGTTCAAGGAGAAATAATACAAAGATTTAGACATATCTCTGCTTCGTGTTTTTATTCTTTCCCTACAGAGTAAGAATAAATAACAACAAGGGTATATATGTTTTAGAATAAGCTAATCTTAGTTACCCTGTGAGTGATGTTAAGGAACTAGTCTTGAAAATGTAAACACCCCGTAATAAGTCATGAAGAAGTACACAGTTACAACATTGATATGATTTTAATATTTGAACACCTCTTCACGGGTGAATGTTTAACAGACAATCACTGTATACACAGCGGCAGAGTTGCCGGTTGGTAATGCTCTTCTTTTTTAAATTTTTATTTCCCACCAATACATCCTAGCATATGGGCATCCTGACGTCGCAAACACACATCCAAAACGACACAAAGTCATAGAAAAACACAGGAACAAAATCATAGAAAACGGAGACAAAATTATAGAAGAAAGAAGAAAAAGTCTTCCTCTCTGAAAATGAAATGATGTAAGTTAACTGCTATCCAACTATTTGTTTTATATACTATGTTGTTTTTAATCTGCTAACAAGAGCGGTTTAAGTACCCTTTCATATTCTCAATGTATTGTTCTCAGTCCCTTTGAGGTCGTCTAACAGGTGAAGGGTTACAGTAAGAGTTATTGAGATCTTACATAGACTTAATGTACAATTCCCGACAAGCGTCCGTGCAGAAGATGTCGGGGCATGTCCCCATTTGACACATATACACACACCGACTGTCCATGACGGTCCCCCGGAAAATTCCCGCTCCGCGACAAATCAGTCGCTGGGTAGACATTGACGACGTCGGTTTTGTCGCTGGCGCCTCTGTGGTGGTCTCTACCATTTTCGTCTTGGTGGTTGGCACTCTTGTTGTTATTGGTTTTGCTGTCGTTGGTGTGGTCGGTGTAGCCTTTGTCGTTGCTGTCGATGTAGATTTTTTCGGCGTCCTTGTTGTTTTCGCTGTTTTCGATGTGGTCAGTGTGGCTTTTGTCTTAGGTGGTCTTGTCCTCTCTGTCGTCTTAGTTGACGGTCCAGTCGGTAGTGTCGCTCCGTTTCGTGGTAAAAGGGCAATGTCTGCACATCCGTAGAATTGCTCCTGAGGACCCAGCCCGACGGCACAAATATTAGTGCCTTCCAAACAACCCCAGTCCTTACCTGAAAATTTATGGAAAATTCCAAAACAACCCAACAACAACAACAATAATAATAGTGATGATGATGACGATTGTGGTGGTGATGGTGATGATGATGATAATTCATGCTATGCTAATGTGCGACAGCTGAATAGTATATGGGCGTGTCTTACTCCAACCTTGCCTTATTATAGAACCCCGGGTCGTGGGTTTGCCCCCGGCACTGACAGGTTTGCACCCACTATTATGCTGACCACCCTCGTATGAGGGAAATATTATTGAACACGTAAATCAGACAAACGGATAAATTTAGACCCTGTGAGTAATCTACATTGACTCTTTGGAGCAGAAGCGTAGACCTGCTATTTTTCTATACAAAACACACGCCAATAGCTGTGTAGCCTTCTAACTAGCGGTTTTTATCCAATTCAATGACAGGAAATTGAAAACATTAACTTTAATATATATATTTGTGCCGGTGACAGTGGCTGTTCCAGGCATATATTTGTGGAATTTCCAGTCGTGAAATCAGGTAGGTATAGTGTTATGCAAATTTGCATGAAGAATTCTTGTGTCCCATTTTTGTTCTCTTTTAATAGCCATACACAGTTTTTCTTAAAATTTATGGTTAGGGTGTTTACCTGTATTGTAACGCCATTGAAGAACACACTGTTTGCAGGTCAAAGAGGCCGGAAGTCGATACTCTAAATTGTACACTTTTACTGAGTTTACGATGCCGCCTTTACTGACGTCATTGAAACGTGTTTGACTCGGGTTACTCGCCAGTCCAAGCAGATACTTGTCCAAACATTCTTGCGTGACCACTTTGGTGACGTCATTGTTGGGGCAGATGCGGAATTCAAACCAGCCCCCGTGCGGAGCAGTCAGTTTGACGGTGATGGGTATAACCCCGCCCTCTGTGTAATTCCTGGAGATGATCCCAGAGGCATATTTGCCACCAGCCTCGTTGTGACGAGGTCCGTCATACCGATCCCCGCACACACCACACTTCCCACCATTCAGATTCCATTGCACCTACATGTCCACAGATAAAAAAAAATATATATAAGACTATAGTCGATAGTGAAAAAAAAGCATCAAATTGCGAGTAAAACACCACACAGCAAATGTTGACTTCCAGTCATTTACAGCTTCCCAAACTAATGAAACACAAATATGTTTAACATTTAAATTCAAATTATGAGTCATGCCGGTCTCCTCGTCGACGGCTGAAGGTGGATGGTGGAGTTCTGCTGAGGGGCTTTGCAGGACTCCTTCCCCCCCCCCGCACCTACCCCCACCCCCCACCGCCATACTATTGGCAAAATGAAAATTGTTGGCTACGAAATAGGCAGTCTTGCAGTGAAATGTGTTTTCGACAAAGGCAGGAGAATTGGCTTATCGGTTGGTCCGGGTGGTGACTACTTTGGCCTCATGCAGCGTGCAGCGTGCCAGGCGGCAACGTGTTCATTTCAAACGTCGCAGCAAAGCCTCGTCGATGACGCCTTGTTCATTACAAAAATCGGCTAATACACTCTACTTCCGGAACAGCCAACGTTTGACATGTCTCGATAAAATAAGTCCCATTTAAAGACGTGGGTATTTCTAATTCTCATAACCGAACGATGAATTCATCGCCAGTCTGCTAATGGCTGACTGATTTTATATTTGATCCTGTGGTAAAATGATTTTAAACGTAACTCTAAAGACTTCGAGACCGAGGTGACTAGAGCACCAGAGCAGTGCAGTAAATCAACGAGCCTCTCACCAGTGCGGCTGCTGTGAGTTCAAGTTCGTCTCATGCGAACTTGAACTTTTCTTTCCGTTTGAAGGAATTACGGTGTAAAACACCAATCAAATAAATAAATAAATGTAAGACTTTCCTTGGACGTTTGCTCCACAGGTGAAGCACTGGGATTGTGCGGGCTGAAGCAAATTTCAATGATCGTACACGCCACACCTGACATTAATCAGAGCAAGAATTTAATATCCACGAGAATAAATCTTTCTTCTTTGTTAACAAAGCAGCCCAACGAGATTTCTGGGAATGTAGGCGTTCAAACACGAATTTGTATGCCACCAACAATCTATAATGGACATTACATATCACTGATCAGGAGGCGAATGTTCAGATCATTGTTCAGTGCAAGCCGCCAAAGAACCAAAAATGTACATAAAGTCGGAAATATGGACACATTTATGAAGGAAATGGGGTAAACGTAAACATTTCCCAAAGTTGAGGGACAGACGGAAGGAATGTTATGGTCGAACTAACTAAAGCCCTATCCAAGTTGTGTGTCATTATCGTTTGAAAGCCATCCAGCAACAAAGTATGAATTTCAGTTGTTCTATGATTCCAACAGTCCGTACACATAAACGTGGTGACATAGCTCAACATTATGAACATGCGGCCTCTGAACACAATTACAAAGAAGAGCGCTGGAGATTTTGAACTCTCGTCAATGTTTATTTTCAAGAGATGTGTACTCATCGTAAACTCTAGGAGACTTAGACTTGAGAGTACACAGAATCTAAAATAATGGCACATATATAATGTGCACATCATTTGCGTGACCCTTTGGCATATTTCTATACGAGTTAAGTACCATTCGCTATGTCAAAATTGAGATTTCCGTCTTGGCATAAATTCGGCGAGACGAAAGGCTGTTACGATCACGTACAGGCAGTACAAGTCCACGTAAGATGTATATGCACATGTGGGTAGTCCTTCAGGGTAATGTGGATCGATATCTTCTACAGCGTTTGGTGTATATGCGGATTGTTTCAAGTCAGCTTATTGCCAGTGTGATCCGCAGCCCTCTTTCTCCCCCCATTCCAAAGCCGCCTTGCTAAGTCCAATTTTAGAGCTATCTGACGTTAAGCAGCCTGATAACACAATGACTAAGTAATAGCACTGACGTTGTATCAGGCATCTTTGTTTCAATTTCGCCAACTTAAAGTAATACTTTAAATTTATAATCACGTGTACTATTTTCCAATTTTTACATATGAGTGTGTCGCTTAATGTTTTAATACCATTTTATGTACTGATTTATGTAACAGTAATTGGGCTTCATGTTTTGACAGTGAGAGAAAATGGATTATATGTTTGCTTCATGCGGCTTAATCCAAGCAAGTAGGAGAAAATCCGACTGTCTGTGCTTTGAAAGCTGTCAGTACTAGTGGATGGAGATATCGGTAATTAAAAAAGTCCTTCTCGTGTTTCCGCTATATCAGTTGAATATTTCATTACCTCTTTGCCTCCGCAGTACAAGGCGTTGTCGTCGAAATTTGGCTCCACGTTGAACCCATGTCTCCAGAGAGTGGATCTGGAGGGAGGATCGTATAGGTATCCGTGCCCGGCCGCGTGAAATATAAATATACTGATCAGTATAACTGGTAAATTAAACCAGAGGACGGAAAACATACTCTGCAGTTAGGTGTGTGCTAAATCGGCAAACAAATCTAGAGTCAGCAGACCCCCCTGTCTCACGCCACGTTCAATGTATAGAGGCCGTTTGCAACGGTATTTATACGAAGCTGACAGAATGACTGGTATATGCCATAGAAAAAAACCAAGATTTTGTTTGACAAAAGTTATACTGAATATGTGTAAGGAATTTGACAAATACCAAAAAAAAGGACTGTTGCATTAAGTGGGTTTATTGTATAAAAAGAAATGCTTAGTTCATTAGGTTACATGTCTGTAGCCTTACTGACAAATTCACAAAATCACAACCGCAAAGATTGCAAGCTATTGCTATACCCCGATTGAATTTATTCGCTGTGTCACTTAGGGGAGGCATGTTTGTCTCCATTTGATTCACGCCATCTCCGTGTTTGGCGAGCATTTCGTCCACAATTAACTAGTCAGGACGACTCATATGAACTAATATTGATTTAAACCTGCTTTAAACAGCTCTGAGAGTACCCCAGGGACGGGCAAAATCAAATAAATTAAGCACCAGGAAGGCACAGGGGGACTTCCATTTTTTGTCCCTCAACTTTGGCCCTTAAAGGCGGGCTCGATATTTGTGACATAGTCAGAGGTCGTGCAAACATCTGTTTACACACCACGTGTGCGTGACCCCGATATTCTGTATAATAAAACATTTGCTTCAGTATGAGGCTCAAAATGTGTTAAATCTTGAGTAATTGTAATTATATAGCAGATATTCCCAAAAGGTGTTTTTGTGCGCGTACAAACACAGAGTCCATTTATTCCTATAATGATATGGCGAATTTCGCCCAGGTATTCTCGATAAGATTTTCTACCTTTAAACGGGAGTGTATGTGTAGTTTTGCACCATTGGAATATGACTTTATGCCGAAGCGAGCCACATAAATAGCATTTTTGGAGTATATACCGTCCTTACTTGTACCTTTACATAATGGCTCAAATCTTATGAATTTGGTGACGTCGTCAGTTACAACAGAAAAAAAAACAACAACTAATTCCATCGACATATTACTTTGACACGCGCGGCTATACATTATGTAAGTGGAGTCAGTTTGCCTGACTTGACCAAATCAGACTTTTGTTAGACCACAACAGAAAGTTTTAGTCCCCGATGCCGGTGGGCACCAAAAATTTGCCAGACAAACAATTCACTTTGCCCGTGTTTACCTTTAAGCTCTCTGGACTTCTTAAACACTTAAACGTCTCTGAAGACATAATGACACATGAATTCGTGATTAAAAGTCTGAGTTTTGCAAGTATGTCAGCTGAACATAAGCTTTCATAAGCTTCAAAGAGATGAAGTGTATATGGGCATGTTTGTAACTTGTCTAGTCGTTTGAAGCTCTGTATTAAGTTTTGAAGCATAAATGACCTTGGTTTGACATGTAGAGAGTGCTGGTCAGGTTCCTTAATAGACACGGTGGTGTTCGCCAGGCTAACCTCGGTGTTCCCCACTCTAAGAAGACAGGGTGTAAAGAAATCAACGGATTAAGAAAATAAGGCAAAATGACCCAGATTTAATTTCTCTGAAGCTGGCATCAATGTGAAGCAAGGCGCATTTTTTTGAGAAAACAAAAGAAGGCATTATGTAAGCGTTAACGGAAAGGGAACTGAAAATTGTGGAAATGCTCTGTACACATGCGTTTACACTATTCGCTGAAGCAGATGGAGCTAAACAGTTGAACTCTGTAGTGAGTTTTGTGGACATTTTCAACTCTGAAAGAAATTTTTGTTAAATTTACTTTTTGTGTCTATTTTTAATTTTGATTAATATTTTGTAAAAAGTTTAATAAATGAAAATAAGAAGAAGAATATCGACATCAATAAAAGTAAAGATAGCTGCAGATGTATATTTGTCAATTTTTAAGACAGTTTACATTGCTGCCGATATTTCATGGCGGTGAGCGTTATTCGGGGGAATCTGAAACAAGTAACCCGTCGCGCAAGTAGGATATTCTAAATACGGTGTTAACTACTAAAAAAATGTAGCATTGATAGCAATATCAGAGCAGTGATAACATCCTGAAAGTTTGCAAACTATTACCCTTTATAAATGGTAAAATCCGATTTCTTATCAATTTACAATCTAAGGTCTAATCAAGTATTAAATCAATAGATGGTCACGCTGTGTGATTTATTTCATGGCACATGTACAAGTCTTAGTTGATGAAGGCAACTGTCTGTCAGATGGTGAATCGAGATGCCCCCGATAATACAATCGCCCAATCAGTTCCCTGTCATTTGACCGGGAAGAACCGTATTGTCATTTGACCTGAGTCCCCAATGTGTGCCTTCGGTAAATAATGTCAGGCTACTGAAACGTTAGCAGGCTATAGACATCGGTGAGTTTGTCGGCTTCTTTAAACTGTGTACATAACCTAGAGAGGACATCTAGAACACTCCTTGATTACAGGCACCTGCGTGTTGTAATTTATATTATGGCTTCAGAGAGTTATATATCACTACTAGGTTGGCTAAGTACACGTGTTTTTGTTTGGGGGTTAACGCCGCTTTTATCACGTCTACTTGCGTTGAAGTGAGAGACGTGTCCACTAACAGTTACACCATCCGGAACATCATTATGGCGAAGTCATGGGAAGTAACTCCACAAAGTCGTATTAAGCCAGTACAATGGTTTCACACAGTCTTCCTTGGAGCCATTGGACAATACCTAAGGAATGCCATAATTGTTATATAAAGGCAACCTCAGCTCTAACTGGCACGGCAAAGTAGTCCTTAATCTACGTTAGAACTTGTCTTTGTAGTTCACTGCATATTTTTAAATGCCTCTTTTGTAACCATATGTTGACGTCGTTGTCCTGTACATAAACAGTGATATAGAATATAAATAACTACAACATACTGTGACAGGTGGCAAATGGTCACACGTTACTGGTGAAATCCGGAATTAGGGTTTTATTCTAAATGTTCTTGTAAGCATTTAAGAAGTAACAATGTACACAGTGCCTAGCACCATGGCTTAAGCAAAATTAGGTAATTAAAATTACAGTAATGTTAAAAATGCAACATACTAGACGAAAATGGCCTAGATTTACACAAACTACTGTGTTGTCATCACATTGACGTTAAAATTCACAAATATAAAAGTACCGTCACAATGTCTTTACATCGTCGCACGTATCTATATGTTGACTGGGCTTAGCTGCACTGGACTTAGTAGCATTTAGTCAGTCGTGAAAAGTGACGTATCATGTATTCTTGGATTGTAATGGTCCAGGGAGTGACTATTTTGTAGTGAAACCGTGAAATAACAGTGGAACGCTCAAAGCGATATAGCTTGGCATGCGCAAATGTACAAGGTTTCTAATCAATGACCATGTGAAGGTGTCCAACACATCCGTCAACTATCTAGCCTAGATCAAACACGAAAACGATAAAAAGAAAAGAAAATCTCGGATTTCATGAGTTACGTGTAACCATTTTTAAACCATCGCAGTCGTTGTTACTTCGATTTTTCTCTTTATGCTGTTGTGTGCTGCATGTTCAGTTTTCTACGATGTAGTCGTTGTGAGTTCAAGTCCATTTCAAAATGGCTTCCCTCCTTGTCGTACGTGGGAAGGCCTGCCAGCAACTTCCGAATGGTCGTGGTTTTCCCCCGTGTTCTGCTCAGCTTCCTCCCACCATAATGCCGCCCTCCGTCGTATAGACGAACTGTTTTTGAGTACGGAGTAAGGCGCCAATCAACGAAATAAAAATAATGTTCCGCCACCAGTTCTCCTATAGAAAATAGCATCTATCTCACCAGTTGGCTTCACACCTGGCGCAGATCGACCTTAGTACCCCACTGGGGTATTGGAGACCAGAGACAGCTCAGAGCATTTGAGTTTTGGTCCAAATATGCGGGCTTGCGAAAACCGCCAGTTGGTATGTGCGCTGTAGCCAAGTAATCACATGGCTTTTCCGCTACGCTACAAGGCAACAGGAAGGTCCCATTGAACACTAATGACGCAAATGCAGCCATCCGCCGTCCGGCCTCAACCGGACCAGTTCGGCTCTGCTTCTGTATTACATTTTTCTCCTCAGGTTGGACGCTTTGCCTATGCTACAATTTCCGACCTCTAACTACCACTGTTAAATCATCATAAAACTCGAGCAAATTCCGTCTCTCTCGGTACACACCAGGGTTCCTTATGTTTGATGAAAGTAACCATCCCTATCTCGGGCTCGTTAAATTTTATATTAGGAACTTATGCTCAGCTAATTAACATCAATCTTGACAGCCGTTGTTGCAAACAAATGTGAAATACTTCAGATGTTTAAAAGAATGAAATGTTGCCATCGTCTAGATATTGATCTCAAGAATGAACAACTTGCTTTAACGGTTTGTAAATATTAGGATAAAATTTACTGAGCTTGAACCCCCAGTGCTTTGCGTCATCAAACATGAGGTCTTCGTGCGTTGCTGACGTCTAGGTGGAGTTAGCTCGAGTTTATTATGACTTAGGGCGGGAGGGGGGGGGGCTTTTGGGGGGCTGAGGTCGTAGCGGGGGCAAAGCGCCCATCCTAATGAGAGAAATGCAACACAGAAGGAGAGCCGAACTGGTTGGGTGAAAGCCAACGGCAGATGGTCGTGTTTGCCTCATTATTGTTCAAAGGGACCTTCCAATGGCGTTGTAACGTAGTGGAATGGCCGTGTGATTACTTTGCTAAGTGCGCAGTTGCCCGTACTTGGACTTGTTCTACATATACCGCACTGCGACTGGAACAAGCCAGCTGAATCCTTCTACGTGAGCTTACGTCCTGCTGCGGACAGTTTGCCAATCATTGGTCATTGTGATGCATCACATGCAACAGATCACGTCAGGGTCAAATAACTACGTCAGAGTCGACCACCAGGTACCACCAGTGACAGTATCTGTCACAGCATACGGGCACAGCGATTGATCCTGGCCGAACACCACCAGATCGCAATAGGCTTTGAAACCATTCTATATAATCGTTACACATAGGTAGGTTTTGTCGAGTTGAACCCAGACGGCTGTTTCTCAGAGGGGCCTTAATGTTAAGCTTGGAGCACTTAGGAAGGTTGCGTATCCTCCGAGTCAGCAACGCCATGGGGAAAGGCAGACGTAACGTTATGCCACGTCTCCAAATGCTTAGGATGAGTGGCTTAAGATGCAGATGTCCTCGGTTCGTAACCGATAATGGCGTCAGTCAAGTTCAAATGCTAAATTTTATGTTCTAGCCAGGATTTCTACATCAGAAGTATTGAACAATTTGTTGCTTTAACCACTTTCAGTCTGACAGGAGCGTCGAAACAGACATCCCTGTACCAGTTCACAATCAAACTCTGTGTTCTGGATTAATAATCACAAAACCACTTTGCAGAACGAAGTTCAACAAAAATCACCAAAGAACTCACAGGATGGGTGTGTAAAGTAGGGAATTATTTATTTATTTATTTATTAGGTGACTTACGCCGTACTCAAGAACATTTCACTTTTACGCCGGACGCCAGTATTATGGTGGCAGGAAACCGGGCAAACTTGGGGAAATTCCACGACCATCCGCAGGTTGCCGGCAGACCTTCCCACCTACGGCCGGAGAGGAAGCTAGCATGACCTATATGGGAGCTCACAGCGACCGCATTGTTGGGAGACTTCTGGGTCATTGCACTGCGTTAAAGTAGGAAATTAAGGCGGAGGCAGTCAACAGGTTTCAAAGATGGTGGAAAGACGCAAGGAATGTTCTAAGCGGCTGCATTAAATCAGCATGCAAATCATTTACCAGGCCAGTTATCAGCTGCCGTTGGTCAAATTATTGCAGCCTTATTCTCACCATATTCCAATGTAAGCAATGTCATACAGTGAATAGCTAATACCTGTGGGTCCGGAAATGTCACAACACCATTCCCATAAAGAGATTCTCTTTTGATAATCACCAACTCTTGTTCCTGATTGCATTCTCCACGTTACTTTACGATAGTACAAATCCTTACAAGCCCGAGAGATAA
Source organism: Acanthopleura granulata (assembly GCA_016165875.1). NCBI lineage: Eukaryota > Metazoa > Mollusca > Polyplacophora > Chitonida > Chitonidae > Acanthopleura > Acanthopleura granulata. Next base: position 15,796,325 of record JABBOT010000006.1, read on the forward strand.
AGCCCCAAGGCTGTTGCTATGAACTGCCAAGGAATGTACCATCACACAGTTTATATGGATAACAACTTGTGATTCATTATACCGCAACGTTTCGATGCACATTTTAACATGGGTGTCAAGCGAGTGAAGATACACAAAAAATGATAACTTTGACACCATGAGGTAGATAAGGAGAAGCAATAATTATGACTACAACATATGTATGTATAAACTGTGTGATGTTACTCTGTCAGTTTTTAAATGTTCCTAGGATTCAGTTGATTGGCTGGTTATCTCGGCAATGCGGTCGGTGAGAAGTCCAGCTCGTGATGGCTTCCTCTCCGGACGTACGTGGGAATCTCTGCCAGTTATCTGCGGATTGTCGTGGGTTTCGACAGGGTTCTGCCCTGTTTTCTTCCACCATTTTGCTATCCTTCGTCGTACAAGTGAAATACTCTTGAGCACGGCGTAAAACACCAATCAAATAAATAAATAAATAAATGGTCCTCGAAGAGCTCAAAGAATGCACATAGTTCAGTGTAGCTTATTTGTATAAAAATATAACTGTGTCTAATGTCTAAGGGAGACAGCTCAGTATCTTTTCTTTGAGCAACTTTCCTGTGGTTGTGATGGCAAGTCGTGGTGAAGAAGGCTAGGAGATACGATAGGCAGACTACACAAGCACTGAGTTGAATCTCAGCTTTGGAAATAGAGCATCTTGTCTCAACTCTTCTCAGCGGTATCAAGCTATTACATGCATCTTATCATGTACATGTATCAACGCCACAGCGTTGTCAGTCATACAGCCGTGTAGCATGGTGTAACATCGAACTTGCTACAGATCACATCCCTATCCGCTGAGAATGTTCGTGTGTCACTGGTTTACTTCAATCACTCCTTTCTGATACAGCGATAAAACTGACATAAAAATATGTATCAGAAAACAGCGTTTAATGCCCCTCCAGCAAAATAAGAACTGACAGAGACGGCCCTACCATCTCCTGATGAATTCGAACCCATCCTCTTCGGTACGATCTCATTCCTACCATTTCGATGATGTCGTCGTTAAAATCTCGCTGTCTAGGTCTCCCTTTGGGGCAGACAGCAGCGAGAACTATTCTCTAGACGAGTGCGTCACACTTTCGCTAAAATGGTTTTATATACTTGAAATTCACTAATCGTATACACACATCTACTGTGTCACCAAAACTGTCATTCTTAAGCCTGAAACACAAGAAGAGGCATTTCACAAACCCATGGTCGTTTTAGCCTAACACTGCAATCTAAATAAAACTCCTAAATATATCCACCAAATGGAGCGAACATTTACCAGCTGATTGTGTGCCTCGGCAGTGCAATGTTATTCAAGTTTGAGCATTCTGCTTCGAATATATCGTTTTGAAGAGGTTTAAAATTTTGGATTTAAGATGGATGTGGCAGCATAGAAAAGAAATGCTACCGCACAGTGTCACACGTGTTTAAAGGTGCTGCCTTACTGTAGCGCAGCAACATATTGTCTGGTAACTTTAACGTATCTGGCTACACATGTCCTGATAGATTAGCCATTGAGAAAACGGTATATGATTTTTGAGAATCTTGTACCAGCTTTACCAAGCTGAGATGTTGCGGGTGAGGTCGTCCCGTTGTCTTGCCAGCACATTGCTGACCGCCGTTGTATAAGGGAAATACTCTCGGGTACGACATAAAACCCCAATCAAATAAATTAATAGTTACATGTACACAGTAAATTAAAGGAGCGGCTAAATAAGTACACTTCAAGTTCACAAGCCAACATATGAGACCATTATTATATTTATTTACATCACGAGATACAACGTACCATGTTAAAGAAGCACAGGAAATGCAAATTATAATACAAAACATCAAAAGTAAATGGAAGAAGTGGTGTAAAGCCCCATTTGTGGGACAGACTCATTCCACCAGTCCAAAGTCATCATAATTACAACATAACGCTGCCAAATAGTCACAACAACACACAATCTCAAGTAGCACCAATTAATACCAAAAAAATGGCATACTTACCAGAGAATTTATAAAACCGCTAAAAATGGTAAAAGTTTATTCACCTGTAACTGCGACAAATGTACATAAAACTTCATTACCCCAAATAATGTTTATTCATGCAATTTCATTCTTGTCTACTGACTGTCAAGCGTAGAACTACACACGTATGCCTACTTTTCAAAGCCCAAATTCTGCGACGAAAGTCCCTTCACACTGAACATAATCATTTATTGCACACAAGTATTCGGCGTGAATAACCTAAAATTTCGTCCTGATTCTGAGACTTATATTGACTTAAGAAAGGTGTTTGTGGGTTGTGTGATAGGCAGGATGTTATTCTACTGAAAATGTAAGTTTGAATTAAATTAACTCGAAAACTGTCTTTGAAGGACTAAATTTTAGGTCATTTAGGGTAATCTAAGATCTCACCTCAATCAGCCTGAGTCAGATGTAAGAACGCCATCTCAAAGGTCGGGTGGGTTAGAAAAGTGGGTAAAGCAATTATACTAAGCAATAACCCGCATGAAAAAGTCTCTTCCCCCTCCCCCACACATCTCCTCCAACCACTACATGAAAAATCAAAAGCCAAATATCACCACCAATAATAACGTTTCAAAAAGGTACAAAGAAGGAGGAGATATATCTGTACAAAAAGCATACATCGTATATGAGCGATACAATTTCACCTTCAATACAATAATTATCACCTATTCTGCATCCTTCACTGTTCATCAGTCAAGCCAAATAACTCTGGTAGCGTATACCACAGAGTGGAAGTGATAAGGATAGGGGGTATGGCAAGCCGTTTCCGCCTAATTCCGATATCTGGATTCATTTTCAGTTATACTGAAATAGTTTCAAAATATATTGTGTGGCTCATATTGTTAGCCAAACTTTGAGTGCCGTTTATTAGGGAGCATACATTTCATCCATACAAATAACCAACCAAATGTAGTGCACATGTCACAAAAAGAATTATACATACATCAAGTCATCGTCAGTTTCAGATATCATATATTAATTACGACATATCTGTAAATCATTTCTACATATCCGAAATGGGTTTTCTTTTGTGATATGTGCGAAACGAAATTTATTTTAATCGATATCTTCAAATGAATTTCAGTTAACCGAAAAGGATTTCCAGATATGTCGAAAGGAATTCAAGACATCTGGAATGAAATCAGGATATCTGAAATGAATTCAAGACATCAACTTATCTTACATAAATTTCCTAAGGCCGAAATGGTTTACAACAGAGAGCAAGTTCATACATGTATGTAAAAGTAAAACCCAACACAAAGTTAACACAGATGCCAGATCCTATTTCGTAGCATAGTTAAACAAGGAAACCTCAACTGTAACATATAGCTCTGATACTAAGCAGCAGAGTGGCAGGGGAATCTCTCGATGATGAGAGTAAGATCATGTGTATAAAGATAGTCCTGAGTTATATATACAGTGCAAAGGAGATTTCATGTCCAGGAAATAATAAATGCTCTTCAATGTTGCTTAAAAACGTGTCGCACGAAAACTGGAAATATTCATAAATGTAAAAACAACTGTCAGTATAATAATGCTTGTGCTCGTTTTCTTCAGAGGCATTAGCTTTTGGAAATCATATGTATATGACAATGGACAGTGAAATTTTATAGGTGAAAAACTATTAAACTGTGAAACTACTTGCACTGTGCACCGACAACCTCCAACTCCTGCTTTGTATTCAAAGCATTTATTTCCATGACAGAAGAAAGCCTACATTGCCTTAAAGAATAAGTCGAATAGAGCACATGTTAATTTAATCCTTACGCTAATTTTGGTGAAAATCTAAGTTGACCGAGCCTACAAGGTAGACAAATACATCTATTGTGCTTGACTATATGTACTTGTAGTTGGAAATAAATCTGTTTCGATTCTATCATGTTGATTCACCATCGCCCCTCTATAATCCTTTATATTTTATGACAATTGCACGTTATGCCTTTAGAAGAGGGCAAGAAGCAGTATTTATATGCTTAAGCACGTAAAATTCAACCAAACTAAATTATTCGCAGAAACGCTTTCATGTCCCTCATTGCTTTGCTCTATAGGGTGTTTAATTCTTTTCATCATTTTGTTATCGCAACACATATGTACAAATGTACAACTGAATATTTAACAAAATGGCCACTGCAGTGTAGTATGAAATACAATTTAAAAACGATGCACTGTACATGACAGTGACCTCTTGATTAGTGTTCTTCTGATGAAGAAAAACATTGATATTTGAAGTATATTTTCTAATTTTATTATAGACGGTAAGGTTTCCAAAGGTAGTTTTACACTATTAAGTGTATAATTATACAATTCTCACTTTTTTTAAATTTCGCAAGTGCTTTGTGCTGAGCCATCAGTCTTCAACAGTGTAGTTCTGATGATATTCCATTTCTCCCAAGCCTGACTCTCCAAGCATGTGGCACTAACCTTTGTAGATGTCCATAATCTAAAAATGTGTATTCTATGTTGCATTTCTTTTTCAGTTGCATCAGGGCGATAAACTTACCGTTATAGCCTATCATATCTCGTATAAATTTTATGTTTCTTTTAAACCAGTTCTGCTAAAAATTATTTGTTTCAGTTTTGTGTTATGCCACAACGGTTCGTCTTAGCTATCGGATACATTTTCAGGAATGCGTTTTTCTCTCATTTGGTACAAAGCTTGCAAGGTATGTTTCCAGAATAAGTTTTGCCTTGTGTTTTACGTTTTCAAATCAAGCCTCCTATAATCAAGGTCCTGACTATATGTATGATGTTGCTGTTTTTACAGTTTGTAAGATATAAGCGTCTTATCCACGATATTTTCAAGCTGTTACTAAATGCATCCAAGTTTAACATTCTCGTGTTAAAGTAATCGCTTAATTCTGTCTACTTTGCCATTCCATATATTTTCATATCAAATTTTATTTACCCCTTTTATTGTCTCATTTGGGGGAGGGGCGGTTTATGAAAGATATATAGGAGAGTTAGGGTGGATATGATCAAAGGGTTTATGACCGTAATTTTTAGCAAAGTCATTTGTGTAGCTGCTATTTGGTAAATCTAACTTTTCTCAGGAATTAATTGTCCAAATTTCTTATCCCAATCAAGTTTTGCCTCCTGGAGGAGCAGTTTTATTTGGGATCTTGTCACAAATCCGATAAAGACAGCTTAAGTTTTATCAGCCTTCATTTCTAGTCCTGATATTTTATAGAACTGTTCTGATAAAAATCAAACCTGCCAATGGTCGTGGGTTTCCCCCCACCATAATGCTGACCGCCGTCGTATGAGTGAAATATTCTTGAGTACGGCGTAAAACATCAATCAAATAAATAACTAAATAATTATTTAAAATGAAGAGATTTTGAGAGAGATAACAAAACTGTCAAGAGTTAATTGAGCATCGTTAGCACGCTGACTACTTTTATGGTTTTCTGTTATTTATGGCATTACCTTTTATGTTTTTTCCACCTGACATGATCCTAAAATCTCCCCACATAACAAGAAAAATATGGCGACAGAGACCACCTTGGCCTGCACCTCCTGCCATTATTTAAAAACGGCGAGAGGTGTCCATTTCGTATGATGCATGTTTTAATATTAATGTGTCTTTATGTGTTTTTATTTATGTATCCGTGAGCCTACCTAAAGGAGAAGACCTCGGAAGTATTCAGACTACAGATGTACTGGTCTACAAGTATTATTCACAACCCGTGCCACACTTTATATATGACATGTTGATTATGGGAGAAACGATTACTCTTCATGTAGCGCAGCCTAATGACCAGCCAATGCTGGATTCCTCTCCGACATAAGGTAGGAAGGTCTTCCAGCAACCTACGGATAGTCGTCTGTTTCCCCAGGGTTCTGCCCGGTTTCCTTCCACCGTAATGATGGCAGCCGTTGTGTAAGTGAAATATTCCTAAATGCCGCTTTTAACACCAATCAAATGATCAAATGAATGAATAAATTACCCTTAATGCATTCACACAGACAGACAGATACATGGATATTTATCTATCCATGAACACACACATAACCTGACAATTTATTTGTGTTTACCATGGCCTCTGTCATGACTGGTGGCATTTTCTGTTGAATGCTCTCCATGTTCTGGACGGATGGGACCCTGGAGGACCTCGATTCCTTTCAAAGTGACGATTAGGTCTTCCTCTACAAGATTTAGGAACTAAGCTTTTTCACTTCGGTCTCCTTGGTGGTTCCAGATCAATCAGCGATGACACTTTGGAGATATATTCATCAAGGGTTTTCACAATAATGTTTCTACGGGACGACCATGCAGACCTCACATGTATGCATTCCTGTGCTTTAACAAATAAGGTCTGCTTTCTTTTTCTGGGTAAGATATGCTTTGATTTAATACAGATTGTTTTTAAGGGGTCGTCGTTTCCGAACGGAGTGGACTTTGTGAAAAACACAAATTTCACGATTACTGCCCTTGGTCCAGTTTTAGTTATTACTAGTGTTTTACCCGATAGGCCGCGTCAATATCATTGAGGGAGTGGGATTTTTATTCTCAGATGCTTGCGTAGTAACTCAACTATTTACGTACACAGTCTTCACTTGTGTCTCTCCGCTCATCACCAGATATACCCCAGATACTGTATTCCATGCAGTAAATCGTCAAGGCAGATAGGTATTACAGAGGCGGTTAGGATCATCAATATGCATGGGTAGTTGTTGTCAGTCATTATAATATGGGGTTGTTGCTATTGTCTGCAAGGATTTGTTTCATTCCTCATGTATCGAGCCACTTGCAGAAACCTGTAAACCTATGACCATCAGTAACAGTCAACATTTTACAAAGTTCATAAAGTCATCAGTGGATAAATCCGAATGCAGTCCTTGTGAGCTACATATAGAGAATTATTATGGACAAGCAGAGACGATATGCTGTCATGTTTTTCAGAGCCCAGCGGTAACAGTTTCTCGAACCTGCGATCTGCTGAAAACACCACAATTTTTCTTGACTGCGGGTTTGAGGCGTAGATTTTGTCGTCAGGGCCAACAGCTAGTCTGTTGCAACCGTTGATTTCATTCTCCAGATTTTTAGGCAGAGTTATCTTCATGGAATTTAGAAATTCTCCACCATTATTAAAGGCAAAAATATCGTTTTTAGATACATCTGCAACAATAAATTGGTGATCGGAATTCTGTACGACACACCTAGGATTTTCTAATATACGCTCTCCGATGACCTCTTGCTTTTCTCCCATAGTATTAATTTTTACCACTTTTCCTTCCATAATATCCGCGATGTATAAGCTAGACTCATGAATTCCGTAATACACCCAAGACAACGGGTTCTCTACTTGTATACGCTTGACACCTTTATCACTGGTATCACTGGGTTGAATAATGAGAATGCAGTGCTGTTCTGTTTGACCATCAAATGGCGATAACCCCGACTTCGTATGTCTCTCACACATTATTATGCCGTCTGAACACTTCCCCATCATAAATATCTCATTTGGAAACTCTCTGATTTTAGTGTAAAGTTCTTCGATTCCATTTTTGGAGGTATCCAGAAGAAACAAGGCCTTTGCTGTGGAAACATATAAATTCTTAACAGAAGTGGCAACGATTCCCGTGATAACAGATTCTGGACCAGGAGGTCCTGGCAGTGTTTTAATTTCTGATTCGGGAAGGTCTTCTTTTGCGGGCGACAGAAGAGCAGGCGTTTCGGTCGAAGGTTGAATTTCAACTGACACATCAATGGCACTAGAGAATGACTCTGAAAGACCAATGGCCTCTTCTTCTTCGGTTCCACCATCGCCAGTCATACGACGTTGCGGTTCGGTTGTTGTTCTGCTGTCACCATAGTCTCTCCGCTTGGTTATCAGTGTGCGAAGCGCTGCTGGTGGGCATGTTAGGACAATTGTTGTGCCCAGTAGAGACAAGACAGCAGTAATGCCAATGGCGAGTCCTATGCGCTGGTATCGTTCTGCAAAAACACACATGTTGCGTATATTACCTTTTCATTCGTTTTACCTTGGTCTGACGACTTCTCTCCGATGATCGGATCAGTATACAAATATACATATATATGTGTATCATTGGAGCTTCTTTCTGCTTATATTTAAAGGGATAATCATTGGAAATTTAAAAAAAAAAAATAATTTACAGCATTACCACAGAACAAGTATTTTTGGATTTCAAATAAAGTCTGACACGCTAAAGCCTGACAGTCTTAAGCACCGATCAAACAAATGAATAAACTAGTGCACTGAAGGTTTCCATGGCAATATTGACATGGGATTAAGAAAATGCTATGACCATATCTATCGACTGAAAGAGTATGATTTTAGCGCATAAAATAGTACATCGTCGACCATGGGTACTCACGGATTTCTTCACGAGTAGTGCTGTAAAGAGCGTACCCGATGCAGACAAGGCCACCTATAATCAGTGAGCTGATTACAGTAAAAACGGACATCTTCAACACTGTATAAAATAATGATGATGATGATGATGGTGATGATGGTGATGATAGAGATGGTGTCGCTGATAAGTTTACACATAAGCATGATGGAACTGACAGTTTTAATGTTGGGCTGTTAGTTCGGTATAACAAACAAACCGGGTGTTTGAGTTTACTTTCTATGTCTATAGATAGATTCCCGTGCATTAAGTCAGCTCTTAGTAATCTAGATCTGTAGTTTATGCGCAGATTTCTGTACATGTTTGATTGTCAGAGAAAGTAGGACATTCGCAAAACAAGGAGGTTCATGTTAAATGTATCATTAAAGATGACAGCGGATGTCAATAGTTTCAAATCACATCCATATAATGATCAATACCACTCAGATCAGACGAAAAAAGTTATGGGGCAAACACTATAATTTTCTGCATTATATTCCATTTCCACGATCATATCTAAACAAATTAACAAAAATATTATTTGTTCTCACAATAAATGCACTAAACATAGAAAAAATGGGCGCTCTAGTTTATTGTCGCGAACTAATTTAAGTCAGTAAACGTAAACTTATAGTAGCTGCGACTTAGCGCAAAAAGTTAAGCAAACAACCCATGTTAAGGGAAAGGCTGTCAAATATTTCATCAACATATAAAGCGGACATCTGTTAGTCGCAATGAATTAAAATCATACGCCTTTTCAAATATTCGATATCCCTCAAGAGGTCAACACTGCAACATGAGAATAGCAAGATACTGTTTGTTGAGTCAATTGGAATGAGCCAAATAGGAGCTGAAAGCGACTACAGTATCGGCAGACAAGTCAGAGCAGCGACGACGGTTGACACTTGAAGCTGGGAAGTGAAGACTTGCGACCGGCAAACTTTTGCCTGTTGTCAGTTTACCACATTTATGTTTTTCAGAGTGGTTTATCTATATGGGTTAACGGTACAGCTACACATTATGGTTAGGTACAAAAAATACAATGATTGTAATTGCTATTTATCAGACGTCACTGGTGTCCAATTACTCCCAATGCGGACTTCTCGTCATATTTAATAAACACTTACATCGAAACAACCCAAAGGGTTAAAACCTCGAGGATTTCTAGTCCACCAGAGAATTGTCCTAGTCTTTGCAAGTGTACCAAAGATTACAACAAGGAGAATAAAACCTGAGTAGCGACGACAGGGTGGTATCCACCCAGCCGTCTGGTCGACGTTTTTCCCTGTCACCCGGTAGAGTGACCGATTAATATTCGATATACACAAGGGGCAGGATATTCAAAAGCGGATAACGTTCATAGCGTAAACCTGCTAAAAGTGTTGGTGTGCTATTATAGCACTTGAAATCCGGAGAAAATAGGCCTACGGCTGCTTTTGTTTAATTTTGCTTTTGCAGACGACAGGGTTTCGGTCCTGATATAATGAGGGACACATAGACGGTGGTGAGAATTGCAAGTGTGAGTAAAGAGAGTTTTAGAAAGTGACGTCGATTGAAGTCCAAATACGATGCCTGGATTTTTTTTATTGTAGACCTTTTTGTTTTTATTTCTTCTATAAAAACAGTACTAGTGGGGCATAAACTCCTACCCTGTAAGTCTTTACAGGATGGGGGATAATGAAACAAAAAACTGAATAAACTGACAAGAGGTTGGATTTCACCGGTTGCGTGTGTTAATTTTTCAATGGTATTATAATGCATATTCCCGACGTCGTAATGTTTTTTTTTTCGATTTAGCACATTCATACGTCTTCCCATCCATGAGGTTAATATTCAAAATACATTAATAAATAGATACACTTATCTGAGCCTCCTAATTGCTAGATTAAATCGATGAATTCGATTATACACACGGTAATAAAATAATATTTTCTTACCAAAAATAACTGGCTGTTTCCGTAGTGCTCCCATGAAAGGCTCACAGGATTCGCGCTTGAGAGTTATCCCCCCTTTAGCCAGTATGACCGTAAGGATAAGTGTACTCAACAACAAACCAACTGCAGCAATCAAGCCTTTTGATGCTCTTTCTGGCATTGGACCTGTTCAGAGGTAAAAGCAAAAGTAACTTAAAAATAATACATTCAAATATTACAGGATTTAAATGCATCTTTTGAAGCAAACGTTACAGGAATAACCACGCCATTTTGTTGTGCAAATTCGTTTAATTCTAATTAATTTGATTTGTAAAAATAATTCTTTCGACATGAGATAGATGACGATTTATGAGATTTGGTGAGACTTTTTTTCAAATTTAAAAGTCTTTTTATTTTCATATTTAATTATTTGTTACCACAAACGGCCATAAAGCAATGGTTTCTATCTTTTAAGCCAGAAACAATATATTGTATGTTTGATGCCAATCTATTATTTAATTTTTTCATTTTAGGCACGCAATTTGTTTTTATCTATCTCTTGATTTATATATATTTTGCTTGATCTGTATTATGCTTAACTCCGTATTCAAACATTCCTCGCTTTTTGGTGATGGTCATGTTGTTACTGCTGACATATAGGTGTCGAATTTGTTGAATTCTAATCGTGAATCTGCCCTTCAGTCTACATACATTACAGTCATGGGTCGTTGTATTCTATGCTGGGCGTTGCTGTCACCATCATCTTTATTATAGTTATTTACGCGCATGTGGTCTCGCTGATGTCTCCAGAACGCACTAGTAAACACATTCATTAAATTTACGGCAAACAAATGCAAGATGAAGTATTGCTTACTTGGGGCCTCTTTCTCAATGGGCACTTCCGCGACAGTAAGAATCACCGTATTTTTAGTCGAGCTAGGAACTTCGTTGTCCACCTCAACTTCACAGGTATAGTTGCCGGAATCCTGTGACTTCGGATCAAAGAGAACCAGAGCTCCACTGTCTCCCCGAACCACACGGTCTACAAGTTCTCCATAAGATGACAGGCGGTTTTTGATGTTATACTGCATGATCAATCTCCTCCCATCTGCTCTTTCTTGATACCATGTGATCTGAGGGTTCTGGTGCGTATCTGTTGTGAAGTCACATGGCAGGATGACCACGCTGTCAGAATCCTTGGCTCTGATTGGCTTTTGAAATGGCTGAATATGGACCCCAGCTGAACCTTCTGAAAAATAAAAAGGAATGAACCAATCATACAATAATTTAGTTCACCTGACCACTTCATTTATTTATTTGTTTATTTGATTGGCGTTTTACTCCGTACTCAAGAATATTTCACTTATACGACGGCGGCCAGCATTATGGTGGGAGGAAACCGGACAGAGCCCGGGTGAAAAACCAGGACCATCCGCAGGCTGCTGGCAGACGTTCCCACGTACGGCCGGAGAGGAAGCCAATATGAGCTGGGCTTGAACTCACAGTGGGAGGCCTCTGTGTGGTTGCACTGCGCTAGCGCGCTGGCCAACTGACCCACGGAAGTTATCTAATTGACCATTTCAGTAATCACTGAAAAATTTTAAAGAATGAATATACTGTCCACGCACTCTTGGAGAAAATTCAAATAAGGAAACCCTTTTGTTAACGCCAGTTAATTATAATGCGTCTATTTTCAGGAGTTAGCAATACACATATGAAAAGAAACTTGTCATCAATATTCAACAAGGTTTAGCGAATTTGTACACGCCAACACACGGATAAGGGAAATGTTGCCATCAAAAGTTTTACTTTAACAATTTCTTTGTTTTTATTTCTAGTTGAGGAACTATGAAACGATTCATTCCACGTGTTAGGCTGTAAAAACATGATGCTCTTTAAAATCAAAAAGTTATTACTCCTTCACAACAGCACGTTTTCACAGATTTCAAGTATATATTCATACCGCACGTGCATTTCCTCCGGCAGGCATAACCTTACTATCGTTTGAGTCACCAACCATCTGTTTAAACTGTCGTGTTCCTCAAGGATCAGTTATGGGACCTGCTCTTTTTTGCTGTCTTTGTATCGCTAAAATTTAAGCTCGCCAGAAGACAATTTTGTAGAAAGATATAACATAATAATAAAGCGGTATTCCTGGGTAGAAATCTTCCGCGCCTGTCGTTATCAGAGTATACATTGTAAACATCGTTCATTTCAGACTTGTGTGTTACATAGGATTTCTTGTAAGGACGTTGTGAAAATATGAAAAAAGTGATGTTAACTTTTTATGAATGCATGAGAAGCACATATAGTCGTCAATTATTACCAGACCCTCTCAGAAAGAAAAAGTAACATTCAGTGGAAAATTATATTTGTGTGATGGGCATTTCGAACGACCCTTTGATGGAATGGTAATATAACAGACTTATGCACTAATATGTTCTAAATGTAAAGATACTGTATAACATCCCAATAAATGCACGCGTTTTATTGATTCATTAATGTATTTATGAACATATCAAACTATAAAAATGATTAAAATTCCATTCACAAATATAGTCAGTAGGGTATCGCTATCAGAGAGGAAAAGTGATAAACAAATGGCGCGTTCGACTCTCAAACAGAGATAGACCTTACACAAGATCAAAACGGAGAAACACAAGGACGCTTGAATAAGTTCAACACATTTATTTGAACAAAATAGATAAATAGTCCAACTGACAATAATCAATTTATTTATCTGATTGGTGATTTACGCTGTGCTCAAGAATATTTCACTTGTACGACGGCGGTCAGCATTATGATGTGAGGAAACCAGGCAGATTCCGGGGAAAACTCACTACCATCTGCAGGTTGCTAGGGCAATAATATACAAAAAGATTACACATAATTTTAAATTATATACTCCAATTACTGGAAATGGAAAAGACAGAATTTGCATGTACAAGTACATTCTATATTATGACGTAATTGTTTTCCTTTGTAGAGAAGGAAACATTTGCAGCAATGTTAATGAAATCCAAATTGCATGAGTGGGATAAAGACATGCTACGTTACATAAACCCCAAGAAAACATTTGCGAGGATGATATGGTCAAGGTAGATTATTAGGTTTATAATTAACGCTATTAAAACTATGAAAATTTCTGTATTAATAAAGTAGGCTTAAACTTGTATTTAAGTATGCTGGCTGAATGAGAACTTCAAAAGCTCTTATTGGATATAACACATACCATTGGAATTGCAATTACAAACAAAAGGAAAAAAAACAGTGTGCACTGGAACTGTTAACAAATTAGTCTATGCTGTGAATAATTACATTACAAAACGAAGAGCATGTGGTGAGAAAAAGAAGTGACACACATATCAAATCTTTATATATATATATATATATATATATATATATATATATATATATATATATATATATATATATATATATATACATGTGTCTGCCTATCCTGGTAACAAGATGAAGTTTGGTATTCAAGTAGAACTGAATTATATTAATATGATATTTAAATCTGGTACATCTACTTCATTCTTGCACCAGTCTTTCCCCCAAGAAAACTACTGCAATGTCGCCCTCATTATCATATTTTACATTTTACAAGAAGAAATTCACTAGCCTAGTGGTATCTTCTGTATATGTGGGCACCATTGAGGGGTCACTTTTGCCACGAGCTATTCCACTAAAGCAAGGGAAAGATTTAGGACCAACTTTCAGCTTGAACGTAGGGCTATATCATTGGAAAGAAAGATGCGATGAAGATTGCAGAGTTTAACTGGTGGAAAACAACAATGGCTGTAATGATTGCAATAAATATTTTATTTTTATCTTAAGTCAGCACATACAGATTGCATTACTTGGTTGTCCTGTAGTTTTTGTGTAAGAAAGTTTTTTAAGCCTGCAAGGTGGTGAATAGTGGCAACGGCATTATGGTTCAGAGTGTTTAAAATGATTTGTGTTTCAAAGGATTGGAATGAGGTTTGTTGCTGATAACAGCTCCAGCTCTGTAGTGTTGGGTTGTCACGGGACAACTCTATATGCTCATGCTCTCGAAGTCCTGCTTCCATTGCTTCAGCCGTTCTCAACAGAATGTGCAACAAAAATTGCAAACTTTTTCTTGATTTTCCACACCCATATCTTCCCAGGATTTGTCTGTTTTCGTCAGTATTAACATTCGGTGCCACTCCAATTGCTCCTTAAATGTCTTTTTCACTATAGGCTGATCAGTCATCAGATTTTTGAAACACGTTAAGAGACTACAACAGAGTTGGGCATTGTCCTCTTCTTCGTCAGGCAAATAAGTCAATAAGTCTTGGAAATTCTGTAGCTATGTTTCGGTATCGCCGCCTGCGGTTTCTATCAGCGCCAAAGTAAATGGACCAGACTCAGTGGGTATCTGAAATCCTACAAAGTGTCTCTGGTGATCTGTTGTCTCATCCAGATGTAGTATGCTGTTCCTGGGAGCGAGCATTGTCTTAGTTGCTTGAATCTTGCCAATAATATTAGCCTCCTGTGTGAACAAGTGGGCTGTACTGTAAGATGGTAGATTATCGAGGCGGTTGTCAAATAATCGGGAAGCTACTGCTGATATACATGTGGTTGTGTTTCGAAGACTGACACCAAGTCTATACATGTTACTTACATGTTACTAACATAACATCAACAAAAGTTGGAAGTTTGTATCTCTGGTGTAGTAAATCCTCAATTTTGTCTACCAGCTCCGGCACAGCAGCTCTCTCTATAACGGCTAGTTCTTCTGCAGTAGCCACATTCAGCCCCTGCTGCAAGCACAGCTCTTTCCATTTCTGTGCTTTCTCTTTGTAGTAGGCAGTTTTCTTTTGGGGCTTTATGTTTGGCTTACTTCAGTTCTTGCACTGATTTTTGCAGCGAGTTAGTTTGCCTATGTAACTGAACAAAGGACTAAGGACATCTATTACTTCCCCTCATTTCCACATTGTCCGGGTTCCAGGGCTTCAAAGTTTTCTTCCCTTTATCCACCTCCACTTGGTACTGCATGCATTCACTTTCCAACTGATGAAGCCGCTGTTGAACACGTTCATTCTTCTGTTCACCACTTAACAAATCCTTCAGTACTTCATCATGGTGGGAATCTAGATCTTTTAACCCAGACGTTGTTAGTAGGCTGTTCTCCTGTAATGATTGTGTACGCATTTTAAATATGTCCACTTTGTTGCAGAATTTTGTTTTGTGAGGGTATGACTGGACTGCACAACTGGGTTTGGGGGGTCTTTCGGATTTGGACATAGAATAAGCTATTAAAAACGCGTCATTCAAGTATTCGACTTTATGTGATCCTCTAGGCGACGTATTCTGCTGCTTAACTAATTTGTTCACATAATACAGACAACGTTCAGCGTGCAGAGTTGCACACAAAGAGAGAGATAATGTAGCCAGATACCAAAAAAATGTTGTACACAATGCCTTACTTCTGCGCATGAATGACCACAACTCAAGAATAATACCGTTAGTAACCGTTCTAATTTGTTGTCCAGTGTTTCGCGGTGCAAACAATGATGTTACGTATTGTGTTACGAATCTCGTCTTTAAAATATTGCATGATATTTTCTTGTTGTTTCGGTAACCGGGTCAGTGTCTGAACTACTGTCTGTTCCTATTGTGTACGTTGTGACCTGCCCTGGAATTCAGTCGCCTGCTCTCGAGGCTTCGGTGTGTATCAGTTTGGTGTCATTGTACATAGAGCATACATTCTGGAAAGATGTATCTGTGAGGTAAGCATATTTACGATCAAACCCTGCAGAATTTTCTTTATGTTAGTCTATAAATATGATCAACGAAGCTGGTCAGCTAACAGTCACTTTAGCAATGTCCAGTTGAGAGCATATTTCCTCTCGGCCACTTAGAAGGATTTTGCTGGGTTTGGAGATATTCGCTTTCCCGCCATTTGACATACGTCAGTTTGTACCCCACTTTCATGTACGTAGCGCTTTGTTAGCGTGTGTTTCATCCCAGTCTACCCTGAAAGTGATTTTTTGTATATTTCCGAGGACTGACACATACATCTTCAGCTCGGCATCACCGACGCTTTTTTCAATCTGTTCGCCCAGCAAAGTTGCACCTGGCCTCGGAGATGGATATATACTAATGTAGGCGTACCGTGCCCACTACTGTTTGTCAGTTACAGGACAGTGACCCTTCCATTTGAGAATTCTCAAGGACTGTGGGAGCCGGAATATTACAGTCGGATTTGGACGCTTTCGTCATAAAGGAACTATACATTTTTGTAATTATCCGTATTGTTTTGCATACTATTGTCAGTTGTACTATTGGTCTATTTTCTTCAGTTGTACGTATTGAACTTAGTCTAGCGCTTTCGTGTATCTCTCTTTGATCTTGTGTGCCTATCGCTGTCTGAGAGTTAACAAGCCATTTGTTTATCATTTTTCCTCTCCGACAGTGGTACCCTTAAACTTTGTAATGTTAGTGTTTGGGTAAAGATGTCCGATTCATCGTGCGTTTCTGTTTCGAGTCCGGGAAATACATTGTCCGGGTATGACAATTTGTTCTTTCTCATAAGCTCTTCCCTTATATTGCGGTAATAAAGATTAAGAAACTGCTGGTTTAAGGTCACACAAAAGGTTAGGTAAAATGTGCTTCAAAAGTTGCCTAAGCTCAGACTTGCAGTAATCTGAAACTAACCACCATGGATCGATTCCAAAAGTCTAGGGACCACAAGAAAAACCACAATACATAATTTAGGGACCACAACAAAAAACAAAATACTTAATTTAGGGACCACAACAAAAACCACAATTCTTCATTTAGGGACCACAGCAAATCCACAATTCTTCATTTAGGGACCACAATAAAAACCACAATACCTAATTTAGGGACCACAACAAAAACCACAATATTTAATTTAGGGGACACAACCAAAACCACAATACCTAATTTAGGGACCACAACAAAAACCACAATATTTAATTTAGGGGACACAACCAAAACCACAATACTTAATTTAGGGGACACAACCAAAACCACAATACTTGATTTAGGGGACACAACCAAAACCACAATATTTAATTTAGGGGACACAACCAAAACCACAATACTTAATTTAGGGGACACAACCAAAACCACAATACTTAATTTAGGGACCACAACAAAAGCCACAAAACTCAATTTAGGGGCCATAATAAAAACCACAATACTTAATTCAGAAACCACAACAAAAAGCATAAAAGCTTGCTTGATTGTGCGCTGCGCAATAGCGTCACATTTCCAATAAAAAACGATATCGTTGATCAGACGGGTATGAGACGCTCTGTTCTTAGCTCTTTTACGCTGACGTATGGCATCAGCACACTCTGTCGTCCACCATGGAACTGGGGGCTTCGACCAGATCGCCCCTGAAGATTTCGGGATGGAGACACTGGCTGCAGAGTTGATAGCGCTTATAATGTTGTCAGCAAACTGATCAATGTTATCAGAAACAAGAGATTCATTTAATGACGACAAGCATTCAGTGGCATAGGTATTCCAATCAGCTCTTTGTATTTTCCATCTAGGCTGGTTATCTACATTATTATAGTGTGGTGATACCCCAAATGTAGCAACCAGAGGTTAGTGATCACTGCCGTTAGGTGAACCGCAGTCCACATACCATGAAATCCAGGATATAACTCGTTGGAACACAAAGTCAAATGAAGGGCAGATAACTTGCCCGAGCGGGCGTCGAGTCTTGTTCCACATCCTTCATTTAACATAATTAGATCATTGTCTTCGATGAAGTCTTCCACTACAGAACCCCTGGCATCAGTTGATGAGCTACCGCACAACACATTATGTGCATTAATATCACCACAGATTATTTTAGGGTCCTTAGCAGTCGATACAATGGCACTGAGCTAAGAAATATTTAGTCTATTACAAGCATTGTACAGGTTTACCACATTCATAACTCGTCCCACTGGAAGGAAAATTTGAAATCCCTATTTTCCAAGTTGCTGAGATTGTTAAGGAGTTCAGAATATGTAAATTCAATATACTGGTTGAAAAATATCATATTTACAACTGTAAACACAGACGCACATGTTGACCTCACCAGGGCTTGCTTGGGTAAAATTGAGATACAAGGGAGGTAATTCTTCACACCAAAACAATCGGAAATTTCAAAGCATTGAAGGGAGAGGCTGGTTATTTTAATCAACCAGATTTGATAGTTTTTATTAGTAGTATTTTACTGATATATAAACATGCATGTTTGTCGTTTGCACAGTAAACATATCTGTCACTACTACGTGCGGTAGTTAAGTGACCATACAGAAAAACGGTGTATTCCCCGGTGTTGATTTAGATGTGTATCCCAGACACCATGGAAAGATAAAACCCAGCTTCATTTGTTTATTTCATAAACACTGAACAAATTAAGGTTGTTTCATATTCATAATTTTCCAAACATCTAAGCAACGTTAAGCATGAGTCATTTGTATTGTTTGTTTTTTTTTCTGATTTATTACAAAAATGCTCTATAAAAAGTCCACAGTTGTACTTACGAATCATTTTAAGGAATTTGGAAATAGTGTACTTTAAAGACTTTTAAAATTATTTTTAAAGCTTTAACAATGCTAAAACAGTTGCGTTTGTAAAATGCCGTAAAATCTGGGCCTCCGGCCGTTCGTGGAGAGGCCCGTCAGGAGCCTGTGGATGTTCGTGGGTTTCCCCTGGGCTGTGCCCTCTTTCCTCCAAACATAGAGCTGGCCGCCGTCGTATAAGTGAAATTCTTGGGTTCGGAGTAAAACACCAGTCAAACAACTCAAGTAAAATCGCTGACCAAGATGACCACTTTTACTGCGGTTGAAAATCGGGTGATCTGTACATCATGCTTAAACGCCTTTTCTCTCATTTCCGGTGGGGCTGTCCCTGTCAATCATCAATTCTCATTCGTTCTGAAGGCAAGGGTGCAAATGGGGATTCCCCTTTCATCAACACAAAACCCGCCTGTAAGATGCCTTATGATTGGACGATATTGAGGTCACTGTCACCGCAGGCCTGTAGGTTTTGTAGGGCAAACTTATTCTCGCTTCAGTTTGTTATGTTGTTAATATAGAAAATCTATTCACACAACACTTGAATATCACTGTTTTGCAGCGCATTTTTCCTTCTTCCGCTTGAAAGTTGCCAGTGACATAATATCGATGTATGCATAATGCAGATATACTTCACTTGGAAAAAAGTGACGCCAGGCCATTATCTCTGATGCATTCATGTATTTTGCGTTTAAAACAGAGGCAAGAGGTCTGCGGCTCATTCTCACAGTATATACATGTACATACACGTATTCCATGTGTGATGTTTTTAAGACCGTTTTCTTCGACTCACTTGTAACAAATGTCCACCGCTGTAAAAGCCACGTTGTGATTTGATAGGTGGCTGAATCAATAAAGCCTGACAAGTGTATGTATTTCCTCCACGCCTGGGCACTTGAACTGGCTACCCTCACAGAAAAAAAAAACAAAAAACACTGGCTCGCTTCCAACGAACCCCAGACCCTTGACCAATAATTATTGCCTTGACCAAGGAGCTCGAGTTTGCTAACCAGTGAGCTCGGGTGCTCCCTTCAAGCAATGGCCGCTTCGACTGCGGTCTTAAGTCAGGAGTTGTGCCAGACCCCTGGCCAAGGGTGGTGGTTTACTGGAAGAACCACGGTGTCGCCCACTCATAAACCGTGGGGACCGCAGAAAAAAGATCCAGGAATCGGAATTAAGTTTTATAGTCGGCCCGTGTTTGTAAGGACATAAGGGAACGAAGGCGTTGAGAATATTTTCATATTGCTGTCTAGACTAGTCGATATTGCATAAATTACGTGAAAGAGATTGCTGGACCAATTACATTAATGGGGAAAATTTCCAGAAATATATCTTTGGACATTTTGCTTGTCTTTGCAATTCTGAGTGCTGACGACATTTGCCACTCCCCTGCTTCACACCTGTGGTTGTATTTATATCAGTATCAAATATATATAAGGCATAAAATAATACAGAAAGTAACACGTCATGTCAGTTATATGACCGTGGTTCTTTTGAAGACGTATCTGTGTTAAGTCGAAGTGAGGGGGGGGATCTGTCATAAGCCTAGACATGCATCTCAACATATTTATAAGACTAGCTGGCTGTATTAGAAAACAGTTAACTTTGTACTATTTTGTTATATCAAAGGCCATGGCCTACTTATAAAACACATGGCCGCCAGGTACGTGTGCAGAAAGACTAAGGACAGTATACGACTTAACACCTGCGCAGTGAATGATCTTATTACGCTGAAGAAGTACCACGTATACCAGGAGAAGGCTGGAAAGTCGTTGACAAATTGGCATAATGCCAAACCAGCTGCATGGCTGCCGATCCACCATTATCCCTGCTTGTTTTGCCGTCCACTGTTGTGTTACCGCCATTGCAACAAAAAGCCGGTTAAGAACCAACAACAAAACTAGAGGCAGGGATGGCACGTTAATTCTCCTAAGGTCACTGTGACCTTAATGTAAACCGATAGCAGTGACGCAAACAGTGTATTTATGCACGGAGGCCCCCTTCATGGCTCTTGTCATCGGCGGTAAAGCAAGCTGCCTAGCAGTATTGCTTTGTTTTTTTTCTTGTTTTTTTTTCTTTGTTTTCTTTTTATTAACACCACTATACGAAACAGGAAAATACTTTATTTGAGGTGTCGGAAAAAACTATATTTGTGAAAAAGATATAAACTGAAAGGAGAGGTCTCACGCAGTGAGAAAGAAATTTTTATTTTCGAGATAATTCCCTGGCGATAACCTCATATAAGCCAGCCTTGCCAAGGAAACTCTGCGAGCAACCTGCGGATGGTCCAATATTTTCCCTTGACTCTGCCCGGTTTCTTCTCACCGTGCGCCTGGCGGCCGTTGTATACGTGATATATTCTAGTGTGAGGCCGTAAAACACCTGTCAACTAAATCAAAATCAAAAATACAACAGCGGAGCCACAATATTTCATCCAGTGCGCTGTGGTTGTGATACTTTCACTTTTAGGTGATACACGAATGCCTCGGTTTCTGGCCCACTGGAAATCAGCGGTGACACAAAAATTTGAATCTCATAGGCATACGTCTCTGATATGTTAGCAGCTGCACTTCTAAAAAGAGCGTAGCAGAAACGCTATAGAATTTGAAAACGTGTGTTACGCGGTGCGATAATAGATAACCTAGACGGTTTGACGTGACCAGCTTACTGAACATTCAAGTCGTCAAGGAGACTTATGACAATTGCGCCCATTTAGTGTAACATGATGACCCAGTGGAGGGTAAAACTGTTCATGATATCCACGATTCAGCTTAATTACCGCGGGTAACTTGTAAGCCAGACTGGCATCCCAGCCTCCTAACTCTCGGGTTTACGTCAGACTGCATAATATATGAATATGCTATCGGATGAGTCACGGCCATATATCTATTTATTCGGTTGAAGTTTGACGTCGCACTCAAGAATATTTCATTTGTACAACGGATGTCATTAAGGTGGAAAAAAACTGGACAGAGCCTGTGGCAAACCTACCCAGTGTCTCCAGGTCAAAATTAAGTTTGCGATTTTTCCTCTAAACTATATAGGAATAAAAATTCATATAGCCTACCAAAGATGTGCATTTCAATGCTCCTTGATCCTTCTCGTAGGGTTGACCTTTGTAAGCGGGTTAAAAGATTGCTTATTTCTTCAGAGGGGTTCGTAGTTTTACTCAGAAATCACAAACTGAATGAACTGAAAGAAGTTTAATTCTAGGTTTTCCAGTCCAGGCCAGTCAAGTTTGTAAATATTACTGAATGAAATCTGTATTAATAAATTCCTAAAAAAAAAAAAAGAAAATTTAGTTGTCCGCTTCTACCTCACAGGTGTAGTTGGCGGAATCACGTGATTTCGGATTAAACACAACCAGAGCCCCTCTTTCCCCTCTAGACACGCGGTTGGAATAAAAAGAACAACAACAAACGACAACTGGGTGTTTATGTCATATCGCATGATTATCTTTCTTGAATGGCGTCTCTCTTGCTACCACGCCATCTGTGGAACCTTCCAGGATGACTTGAATCTCCAGAATCTCCGGCCCTGATTCGTTCGTCAAATGGCACAATGTTCACTGCATCTGGAGCGAAAATGTAAATTTCACTGCTAAACAGTGAATGCCTACAAATTTATTTATCTTTATATTCATTTATTTATTTTTTTTTCTTTCTTTATTTATTTACTTTACTTTACCGGCGATTCCCGTGTAACACCATACTTAAAATGTTTCGTGAATACGTTGCAAGTCAGTTTCATGGATGGGGAGACCTGAAAGCCTGGTGTAAACCACCAAGTTTTGGCTCGCGTCTTTCGAACTTTTCTTATGTGACCTGCGAATAAGAACAACATGTTGTTGGATAAGGGATGGTCGGTCTCTAACGAATGTTGGACTGTGCAAACAGCCACGTGAGATTTGTTGACCGCTCATGGAGCCCATTTTATTTTTCAGGGTGACAGCGGCAAGTTGTCTGTCTAAGGCGGGATTTGAACTCGCTTTTTGTGAGTCCAAGGGTTTGAAATAGAAGCAGTCTAAGCCATTAGTGCACAAACCGCTCCCTCACAATTGTTTTTCTTCAGTCAGGCACTGAACATTGCCAAATAAACAAATGATTTCTTTTACTTCTTTGAATTTCTGCCTCATTCATATTAGTAGATGTCCTTTAGAAAGTGAATGACAACCATAAAGTGCTATTTCGCACAACGACACCACGGGTAATATGTCTAGGGATTCCGTGTTCTAGGGTGGAACCCGGCCTCTTGTTAATTAAAATCATTTAGGGTTTCATTTGAACATCCAGGATTAGAGGGATGGAAAGAGGTGACGTCATTAGCTAGATATTTTCTTTTTATTTTTTTTTTGTTTTTTCTTTTTTGGCAGGACTTTATAACGCTCAGTGTACAGAGTAAGAAGTGATATCATTCGTTGGAGGATACTGAATTTTATTGTACATCTTCTTTAAGACATCAGCGTTTTTGTTCACATGTCATTGCTGTGCACATCCGGGTTATCAAAATGACACCATGACAAATAAGCAATGCACCACTTCTCCTATAAATGGTTTTGATTTTACGACCTCCTCAAGAATATTCTATTGATACGACCGCGGCCTGAGTTGTGGTGGTACGAATTCAGATTAAGTGTGGTGGAAACAGGTTGATGTCAGACATTTCCACCCACGAGCGGAGAGGATGCCAGCATGATGAGCTGCAGTTGAACTTATAACTGGCGAGAGGCCTCATCGGCCATAACGCTGTGCTAGAGCCACAGAGGACATGTGTGTTGTGAAATTTACTGAATGACAAGTAAGCAACACGTAGCTTTTCCGAGAAACAGGTCTGTGTAGACATAGTAATGTAAACAAGCAACAGGATGTGGGTGAATAATGTATGTAATCCATCCAACAAAATCATTCTAGTAAGTTTGACGACCTCTGCAAGGTAGAGACCATTCGTATACATCGGATGCTTTACGTCTGACAGATAATGTCCCCCTTTAATCTATTTTGCACTATACATTTCATATTTAAACATTTCGGAGAAATTACGACACTCTGGAAAATACAGGTGTTTGAATAGAACCTATATGATCACGTGCAGAGAACTATTGCCCTCACAAGTAGACACCACAGTTACCCTGACGATAAAGCACCATAACGATTCGCTCTGTTAAGTACGACATGAAACCCATGCATACAAACATACACACTCATACCTCAAACAGACATATTTCATCTCATAAACACACAACGACATACTCCAGCGATTTGTCACAGAACACCAGCTACCTCTCTCGGGGAGACTTTCCCCTGACCGCTAGAATACAAACACTGAAAGCAAAACCAGTGCACCGACGACAATGACGGTATTATACCAATGTTTTCAGTTAACCTGTAAAACCTGGACTTTTGTTAATTTACCTCAATTAAGATTTATTCATATATCAATGTAAATACTTACAATTACCAAATTAAGAGGTCTGTATCAAGATGTCATAAGCAGCATTAGGTAAATATTCTTGAAATATTGCATGCAATTTATTCCACGTCACTTCCACAAGAAGTTGATTAGCTCTTGACATATCTTTGATCTCATTCACCAGTGACAAGATAGGGCTGTCAATCCAATTATACCAAAAACTACCACCTTGCTGTGGGAGGCAAAGGGGAATTTTCTTGCACGTGTTTTGCACCACGATGCCAATGTGGAATATTTTGTTTATTAGTCACGCAACAGCATATAATACCGAGCGCACAAACTATACTAATTTTATCACAATCTGAATAAGAGAAAGTATGCATTATCTGCCTACAGTGTACTGCACTTTATCTCGCGTCAGACAAAATCCTCTGCTTTTCATTGGATAATAATGTTCACGTTGTAGACGTGTTTATCTCTATACCTCGCAGCACATGCTACACGCGTCTGATGACAGGACTCTCTGGAGAAAGCCATGAGGTGGCAGTTACAGTGTGACGTAGCAAAGACCTCAACGTCACAAAGGGAATGTTGAAGGAACATTGTCAAGAACGGTATTACTTCATAATTCCCGGACCACTGCTTGGTGTAATTCAAGGCTCCTCGACGTGACGGGAAGTCAATGTTGAAGCTTCTTTTGTTTTTCAAGAATCAAACCTTTAGTGTTGCTTTTCGGATTTTCCGCGGAATAAATTCATTACATGGTCACTGAGTAAGAGAATACATAACTATATGTGGTCAATAAGCCTCATTTTTCATATATGAGACTTACAGACCCCATATAGTCTTGTATCCTTTCACTCAGTAACAATGCACTGGTATCTAATATTATCCTCACCAGACAGAGGTGCTTTTGATTTCAAAAAACAAATTTTCAGTATAGTCTTAAGGGTCTTTCGCGGGATAAATTCGTTACATGGTCACAATACGAAACTGTAGGCCTATGCGTCAATTAGCTTTATATTGGGCTTACAGACAACATGTCGCTCAGTATTCTTTCACTTGGTACCCATGTAACTAATAATACCTGTCTGCGGCGAGAGAGCTCTGTGTAGGTGTAGATACCTGTTTCTGTGTGTTGTGTTGCAAACCTGGCGCTAAATTTCGTCTACGGAGCACAGGGTAGAAACTAATATATATAAACGGGTGTATCTGGGTCAGGAGAACAGTTCATGGTATAGCAGCGGGCCTGGGTAGACTGATTCTTTTGTTCGGTGAATCTGATACACTTGTGTCTAGATGTTACGCCAGTAATGACCACTGACGCAGGCCCACGCAAATTCTAAACATCCTATACATTGGGTAAATACAATTCCAGGTATTACATCGGAAAAATATGAATTGGTAGTGTGGATCGTTGAAATGTGTAGATGATAATATTTATGTACACACTGAATATGTCCACTCTATGTATCAAGCTATAGAAAGAGGGTAAAATATAAAAAATCAAACAGCAAAAACACAGAGCTTTTTGTGTACAAGATCGCTTATTAAAAGTCATTTGTCAATACCGGTGTCTGGCTTCCGCGCAAATGGAAGCTGAGATTTGTATGATTTCCTATATGACTTGTACAGCACACCAGTGTCGACGCTGGTTAGGGTGATTAAACCCAGAAAATAAATCAAGGTTCAATGCTGTCCACACGCCAAATCACTCGTCTAGATTTTCTTACATTATCTAAATTTCACTTGAATTCAGAACTGCGTGTATGTAATGACAGCGAGCTTTAAGGACGCCACTGATATCCCCACGTTGTTGTTTGTATGTCTGTGGACTAAACACGTATTTGTAGATGTGCTGCGGGTTTAGGTAAGATAGTGGGTAAAGCGCCTGCCTCTATAAACGCCTCAACTCTAAATCTAACCATACCTGACACTAAAATCAACACCCCGTTTGCTATATCTCTTTTTGCTCCGCTCAGGGAGAAGGGAGATTCGTCACTGGTGTCTCCGGCTTGACAACACTACAACTGAGTGGCCAATGAATCCGATCTGGTACATACGTGAAAATGAAGATGAAAACGACATTAGATCCCAAACAATATATGTTTCAGTACGGTATCACTTATATTACATTTCAAACTACGGGCAGGATAGAGATATGCTTGTTCTCATGAAGAACTCGTTTAATTTCCATTCAGTAAATTTTGCTCGGCAGTAAACCCCGTCTGTAAAAAAAAAATATTAACACTTTTCTGGTCCCAGGACCACGAAACTGTTTCAGGTCTTGGCCAGAGTATGTCTAGTTTCAAAACAATTTTCCCTGAAGCAATTTTTACTTACCTGAAAAGTTCCTGTTTGAAAACTTATAGTGACGATTTTCAGCCTCAGATAGATAATTAGCGTTAACTGTAAGTTTGTTAATTGTAAAAATCAGCACTCACACCACAAGCTGGAACTTGCCTAAGTCAAGTTTTTCACAGCTTCGCGGTCCTGTACCTCTGTTTCTTAAAAGGAGCCCAGTGAAACAAGTGAGACACCCACGTATGATTTTGTGCCCTCCGAGGATTTCTTTTTGAATGTATAGTTATGAAGTATGGATATCTCTGATAAGTGCCAAATGCAATGCCTTCCAATTATCTGGGAATTCCTTACACGAAGTTTATCAACTATTTGCATTTACATATCTTAAGGTTTGCGACTAAGGTACATAAAACATGGATGTGTCTACATCGCAAACTGTACACTTAGCATTCAGAAATGCTCTTGGGTCCTCATGGATATCAGCTAGGCAATTTTGCGACTGTTACTTGTGTTTATTGGTGAGATGACAGGTAACTTGTACCCTCAGCAATGTCATGGAAATCCACTTATTGGCCTTTTTTTTAGAAATTCTTTAGTACACAGCTGAGCAATAAATAAACAAATAAAATTATTAAATAATAATGCAAATAAAAGAAATTAAAGGAATAGATCAATAAATAACCGTGTGAATGTTTGATCAGATAGGTACTCAGAGCATTTCCCAATGCGTGATAGATGCGCCATATACATACTCAAAAATGATTTACTCATGTAATGGCGGCCGGTTTTCCTTTTTTAACTTTTAGGAAAACGGACAGTAGGCCTGGAAAAAAAACGCCTCCCCAGACTCCTGAGAGGCCTCTTGATGAATGTATGATAGGGACAGCGACACCCTTTATATTCATAAACGCCAGGTCTCTAAATGAAGTGCAATTAGCAAATACTGATTTTTCTTAATATTGTTTTATTTATACACAAGCGATACTTTCTCCAGCCACTTAAGTAGACAGATTGATAAGTAGCTTTTCTTTATTATACCTATTTGTATAGGAAGAAACGTGTGACTTGCAATCGAGCTGGTACATGACACAGTTACCTACCATTGTCTCCATATTTATAGTGCTATACACTAATTACGGAAAAAATAATTAAACCCCACAAGAATCTACATGTAGTACAGTGGCATTGTAGTGCCACTGGAAATGCGAAACATTTTTCATTGATTTACAAGGGTTCCAGAATTTTACTGTTAATAGATCGCCGTTGAACACCAACCAACCAAATCGATCAATTCACCGGTCAATCATTTTGAAAGTGATTTCTTTATCTAATCTTTTTGATGCATAAGTGACACTTTCCTTTGACAATGAATCATGCAGACAAACATTAATAGTCTTAGAAAGCAGTGTGAAGGCCAATTGCCCAACCAATACGTGTGCCGATCATATTAGCTCACTGCGACATCAACGGACATGCCGTGTGGTGACAAATTCCTCAGATTTAAATGCATTTTAGTTCCTCTTTTATGATGTAAGCAAAAATTTAGTTCTCTGGATCTTTATTTTCTCTCCCTTCATATTTAGATGCCTTTATTCAGGAATAAAATTAATTTATTAATTTGAATGGTGTTTTTTTACTCCACATTCAACGATATTTCACTTACATGACGCAACCAACACTTTGGTGTGAGGAAACCCCACAGAGCCCCGGGGAAAACCTACGATCATCTGCAGGTTACTGGCAGACCTTCCCACGGATACAGGGATACTGCGCTGTGGTATAACGCTGACCACTCGCCCACGGACCTTTCCAAATTTGACGGGATAGGAAACCAGCTTGCGCTGGGCTTGAACTCACAGCGATCGCATTGTTGAGAGGCACCTGGTTTCCGAAAAGTGGTTTTTATCGCCCTGCACCGCGAATAATCACTCCACATACCTTTAGCTGGTCAATTCCACGTCATAATATCCCTCTTTCCATCGCCACATGCATAATGTTGTAATCACAAGCCGATACAGTTTTATTTCTCGCGATAAAGCCTCCAGGTTATACTGTCGCGAGATATTTTAGGATAGCCACAGTTTCCCGTGTCGTTTTAGTGGATGGTGCACCCTGAATATATGAGCCGTGCCCGGCACCCAAACAAGTGGACTTCATAATTTGCAGCTGATATTCATTCAGATAATTCACGACCATAATATATACACAAATGAAATTGGCAAACTGAGTTGCGACTATACGTCGGTACACTATTCATTTCACCGACCGCTTATGGGCACAATACCATTTTGTAGAAATGGATATAATTTAGTCTCAATATTGGGTTATCTCTCTCTATATTTGGCTACAGCCACTACGCAAGCTTGACCACTGAAATCTGTGCGTCGTTCGTGACTTGTTTAGGCTTAGTCTCTTCACTGCTATCTTAGTCTCTTCACTGCTATCCTTGTGCTGGACTATAATCCACATGCGTTAATAAAGATGTTTTAGGTGTTCGCTGATGTGTACACTTTTCATAAAACGAATGTACATAAATCAAGTACTTTTTGTTGACAGTTGAAACATGGCCTTTATTCCAAGATTATTTTCTTCCAACATCACGTACGGCCTCCCCAATGTGGCCCTTTTGCTCTTCACGTTGTAGAAAATTTCATTACAGAATTTCAGTGGCCACAGTTATGTATGTATGTATGTATATATTTATTTATTTAGTTGTTTGCACGTTGTACTCAAGAATATTTCTCTTATACGAGTGTGACCACTAATATATTGCGTGGATGGCGGACGGAGCTTGGAGAAAACCCACGAAAATGCGCAGGTGGCTGGCACACCTTCCCACGTACGACCGGAGAGAAAGCCAGCGTGAACTGGGCTTGAACTCACAGCGAACGCATTGATGAGAGACCCTATCGCGTTAGCCACATTGACCACGGAGGCCCACAAATAACAACGGCCTACAGCATTCGGTGTTGCAAGAATGTCACGCTTCCAACTACTGACTGAAGTCGACGTTGCTTAACTTCATTGATCGGACGAGAACCATGTATTAATAGAAGCAACAGTTGAGACAGAGCATTTTTATTCCAAAATCACTTTCGACATCCTCACCCGTGAGTCCCTAGCATTGTTGAATATTTCATTACAAAGTTTCCTAATGGTAACAATGACGTAAGCTGGCCCACAGTGAGGCACGTGCGCTGTAGGGATTATGACATACACAGTCTCAGCGTTATCTTTATCATAGGAAAATCTTGTGAGGCTGCAAAGCCATTGACAATTGTATATATATATATATCTTTCAGGAAATATGGGGGAAAATCAGCTGACTGATTACCTTGCTGTGTGAAAAATCAGCCGTGCAACCCTCAGTGTGGTATATACTTTATTACCATTATGTAATGTGCTTGTGTATTAATGCCGAGTCATTGCATGATACATGGACCGATATGTAAATATTTACTTTCTGATGACCTTATAATATTATGTACCAGTAGATTTGGTAGATACGCTTGCTTGCTTTTTAAGCCATTCATTTCTGCAGATATAACCTAACTGAAAGTACGGATCGCCAGGGCCGTTGGAATAAGGTTGAATTCGGACGGAAGGTTTGGCTCGCCCAGGAGTCATCTTTGAGTACATTCCGTAGATCACTTGTTGGTCCGTGCTGATGAAGTTAGACTCCAGACAGTAGTTCACGAAGCGAATGTAATCGCGTGTGAAGGTTTCCATCACGTCAATTCTCGCTAAATTCATCGCTCCGCTTACCCATACAATGTTGTCAAAGACGATTTTTTGGGGATATAGACTGTCGTCGAATGTACCAACCTGCGAATATGAAACCTTGTCTGGATCAAAGTTCGATGGAAGAGACAGCCCAAAACGCAAATTCTCTTTGTCAAAGCGAAAAAGACCAATATCCAACCAGCTGATGTATTTGGTACCAAAATAATTGTCTTTTGCCACTTTTTGCAGGAATTCAAATTTTGCATGCATTGCGCAGGAGTACTCGGGTACGACGGTGTTTGGAAGGTGCTGTGGATAACCCGGCCTACGAAAGATTTCAGCGATTCGGTCTCTCAGTCCAAATGACCACAAATCTTTTCGTTTTATGAGGAACGTCTTAGTGTTGTGTGCGAACTTTGAGCGAAGTCTGGTGAAGTTTGCATAAACCTGCTCGTCGTCAAAAAAGGCCACGACTGGGTTAGTTATTCGGCTGAAGACTTCCATCCACTTCATATACTCCTTTGGACCCCGCACATTGTCTTTCTTGCCTTTGAAAAACTTCCCTATGTTGAGGTATGAGGTTACTATGGTAATATCATTGCTTAACGGTTCGGAATGTTTTTGCTGAAATTGAAGAAAACTACATCAGCATACATTGATAGTTGTAATTAAAGAGGTAGGCCTATTGTTCCTTATTATCAATTACCAACGACTGCTTGAGACAGAAGCCTACATATGTCACAGTGAAAAATGAAATTTGGACTTGTTTACTCTCGCTCGTAATTCCATTCCACTCTTTCCTGGAAATTTCGACTTCTTACTCGAGAATACTCGAGACAGGCCCATGTACTTGTTGTGTATGCATCTGCAGCCACGTTAATTACTTTTTTCAAACTGTTGACCGTCTATGCGGAGAGCAACATGAAGGAAACCTGTGTACCACTTGAAAACATTCGTTTACTTTAGGCCTACTTCTTATATACGATCTACACATATTCATGTCCAGCATTGCCGAAATTTTGTGATAAACACAACCTCATGAAAATCCAGCACCCAGAGTATTTATTGTCACTATCATATATACTAAATGGAGAGGGCATACCGACGTGTAACGTGACAGCAAAATCTCTCGTCATAAATTTCATACCAAGACACAAATGTCAAACATGAAGAAATCGAAATTTCGAGAGAAAATTAGCGTAAAATAGTATACGATTAGAATACTGGTTTTATTCAACTCCCTAAGACACTTAGAGCGTCATTTTATCATCAATGAAAACTTTTGACTCTCTCTCGTTGCATGAATCCGACATAATATTTTTTTTGTATGTTACCTATCGCCTTTAATGCTATGTGTTTTTGTCGTTTTTGGGAAACTGGCCTTACGATTATTGACCTTAAGCGTCCATTTTGCTTGGCGGCTTATATACGAATGCCGGTTTCGACGCCTACGTTCCTTCTCTCGAGATTTCGGCTGTATATTTTTTCACCACGACACAAATAGACTCACGTAACTTGGCGTATCGTGTTACCTTCTTAATAGAATATTATAGCTTTCTAGCAGATCAGTTATAAATTATTAAAAATTATTTAGAAAAAAATAAAAATTATAAATTGTTATAAACAATAAAAATATGAAATGTAAAAGAGCGAAATGAGATGCTTTGTTCCCGCATAAGAGCAATTTAAGTGAAGGACAAATAATAGTAACCGTGTTTGGACCAAAAATATTTCCAGTAAATCAAGAACAGCGTTTACAGTCCTAAACGACTGAGGATCACAAATGTGAAAGTCGCTGAAGTGTTTTATGCCTTGGAAAGTTGTGCTGGCACCCATTCTTTCAGTAAGTTATGTCCGATGAGCCAGAGGTCTCTAATGCTGTATGTAAATCATATCGGGAGAGGACAAATACATGGGCTCAAAACAGTCAACACACACCAGATGAGACAGAGTGGTAAATTCAGGAGACATCGGGCGAAACACAGTGGTACAGTTAACACATATCAACCGAGGCACCGTGGCACAGTGAACAGACATCAGCTGAGAGACAGTGGTGCAGTCAACAGACATCAGCTGAGACACAGTGTTCTACGTTCGGCTTTCTAATGTACATACATGTTGGCTTATCAACAAAAAATCACATTTCATCATCACATTTTCCTAGCTGATCTCGCCTTTACTTTTAATAAACCAAATTCGAAATCTGTCCAAATTTCTTTTTTCCTTTCATAATTTGACAGATTGCAAAACAATTACAAAACCGGTATATAAATTATTCTATTTTGCTATCATAACTCACCGTTCTCAACGAAAGAAAATCCGTATTGGTTGCTGCCAAAAGAAAAAAGAATGTCCTATTATGATTTTATGATTTGAGTGACGCTTTTATGACATATGGATATAGGGCGGAGAATATATTTAGTTTGCCACGCTCACACTGTTCGTGGTACTTTGATGTGAAAGATGAGAGTCGAAGGCTAGTTTTTGACCAGTTGGCCGGTCATGCCCTCGTTTAAGACCAGTTGTCTTCCAACAATATCAAATGGTCCGCTTATACAGAGGTCACTACAGATTACAAAATATTTTAGCATGGCCTGCATGAAGCTTTTGTAACCTGCCATTGGAAGATCCACGGCGGATACTGAACATGTGTAAAATATATTGATCTATCTATGAAACATGTGTAGACATGCCCAACAAGGATTCGAAGAGCATAATTTACTGACACATCCATGAAACACTTGCAGGCAACCATTGGAGGATGTGCAGAGGACAATGAGCGCATGTGTACAATGTACTGACCTACTCTTCGTGAAATATCCGCAGACAAGCAGCAGAATCTCCACAACTGGTACTGAACATGTGGGTAAATATACTGGACCTACTTCCTAGGTCCGCAATGATAAAGCTGCCTTAGATTTAAGTCAGACGTAGTCTGAAATTTTTGTATTATTTCTGAACCTAGATTTGAACATAAACGCCAATTTTCAATCGTGCAAGTTGAGTCGGAATTTTAGAGCACTAAACAGTTTTTTTGTTTGCAGCCTGAACAACGCTTTGCACCAGTGACATAGCCAGACCCTCAGACTAGATCAAAGCGTTATCTTGTGTAATTTCCGATTGTCTCACCTTTATACGTTACGAAAATCAACAGAACTCCCAGTGCAAGGCCTATCAGCAATATACCTCTTCGAGCAGTCATCATCGAGGTTAGTTCTGAATGTAACAAAAACGGTGAAAATGTTGAATGTCGCTTGCAGGGGCATTTCATTTTTTTAATTCTTTATTCTAACATACCTCCAAACACATTAACATCAAAAGCAATTGTGAACCAAACGTGTTCAAATTCCACGCACATACACGTCTGGTGTCGATGTAATGAACGCTCGAACACATCCATTTCATTACTGTAAAAAAGACAAGGGATAGAGGTTGTGCGTTACTCCAGTCTGCTGTGTTACGTAGCTACGTTTTATTTTTGAATTGTTTAATTGAAAACAAAATAACAACAATAAAGCCCGCAACTGTGATTTATCGGGCCTAGAGTTCTAGAGATTCTTCCTTAAAAGGAAAGACAAGACCCTGGATCAAATATGTGTATGTATTAATAAGAAATCCCTTTCATAGCACACAAAACGTCACTTTATATCGCATTTCAAAAGAAGCAAAAAGGACCATGTGGGGAAAATCGAATGAACCTCCACGCTTTCAACTTTAACCAATCAAGGGCGAGATGTGTCTACCACATAACATAGATATACGCTGTTTCTGTTAACATGTCGACTGTATTCAACTACGTGTAAAATCGGTGTTTTCAAAAGCCCACATCGCGTGCACGCAGGTTGACTGGCAAAGAAACTGCATAGTTCATTGTCAGTGAAACTGAGTTCCAAGGGCAAAGAGTTGCATACTATATCGACAAAAGGGCGGGGGTGGGGTGGGGTGGTGAAATTACGATGCAAGGAGGTGGAGAGGCGATAATTCGAAGTTGCAATGCTGAGGGTGAAAGCTGCGATAAAGAGAAGGAGTGAAGTTGCTATGCAAAGAGGCGAAGTTGTTGAACTTAACACTTTCGCTTCATCGCCCTCTGTATTAGGGGAAAGAAATGTCTCTGGGCAGGTTAATTAGTACATTTATTATAAATTATCTATGCTAAGAGTGTATCCTCTGGGCTCGATTCCAAATGAACAGGTCGGGGAATTTAGGCTACACAGCCAGAAAAATCGTGATCAGCACTTGGTTAAAAAATGGAGATCAGCTCATCAGCAAAATATAGTCATCAATATAGACCCTCACCATTTACCGCTATCACCAAGCATTGGTGCCGGCCATCACTAATTTTTGTTAATGGCTGGAAATGGTGAAGTTCTTTAGTGATTTCCATTTTCTGGTAAATGGCTGATCAGCGATTTAAAAAGAGACAGCCACGCATTCTCTTTATTATATATGGCATTTAAAACAGTACTTAAATGCTGGCCGCCGTTGTATAAGTGAAATATTCCTGAAAACGGCGTAAAATATCAGTCAAATAAAAAATAAATAAAGAAAGAAAAGCTTGAAACCAAGTATGATACATTGATGTGCATTAGCTGCAGACAAAGAGTAGACAATAATTAAAACAAAATCAAAGGGAGAAACTCTAGAGCAGTTTGCAAAACCTAACCAGTTGTTAAGCCAGGCACTTGAAAGAAATCTTGAAATCAAGTTTGATTAAATTCTATCAAGCATAAGATCTTCTAAAATAATCTAAATATCAAACTACACTGACTATTCAATTCCTAGCTCTGGCAGCATTCAGTATACAGTCTATGTACATGCATATATCCGCCGAAGTCTCACACTGACCTGCCAGTGTAACACCTTCTCAAGACTTAGGGTCCCGCTTGTGGTGGGACCAGTGAGGTGGAGGAAATAGTTGGTGAAGAGGAATGGGCATTTGGGGGTTGAGGAGGCACACTGTATATAACCTCCGTATGACCAAAGCAACACAGTCGCAAAGCAAGGAAGTCAAATCGACACTTACGTGTATTACCCTGATATAATCTTTGACACTATCTGATGTTTGAAAGTGAGAACCGTCCGGGAACTTTCCAGAAATATGACGAATGACAGTAGGCAAGCTTTTATGTTTGGAGAAATGGTATATTTTGAAATTAGGCTCCAATTCGAGTGTTCTGAAAAAGCAATGGAATGTAAACAAATAAATGCACACACTTCAACAAACGAGTAAGATATTACATTGACGTGACTGACTTCTGAACTGACTAGATGTACACATTGTAGCACAATGATTAACATCATGTGTCAGCACCTAAGTTTAACACCTACCGTGTCTTCCTTTGATTGGCCAAATAATGCAGCAGTTACAGTATTATCCTTCTTAGAGATTACACTTTCTAGATATAGCACATGTTCTAGTGCTGAAAATTGGCTGAGACCTATCCGGGTTTCGACCTCAGAGTCCGGTACCAAATCCCCAGCAATACATGTCAACCATCTAGGCCACTCGACCAAGCAGCCTTCTACAAAAATATAAGGTGGCTGACCGGTAGACTTTACAGCAAACATGCATTACCCTCTGATGATCAGAAATGATACAGCTGTCTTAGCTGAGCATATCAGATTGATAGATGTCATTTACAAAGTGAATTTAAGTTTAACAGTATTATCATTATTAGAGATTACACTTTCTAGATATATCACTGGTTCAGGTACTAAAAATTGGCTGAGACATATCCGGGTTGATTGGCTCGAAACGGTTACAATATATGACCCCTAGCGGCATGTCTTCCAACATACTCTCGTCATCATTTCGAAACAATGTTGCGGGGAAAAAGAAGTTAAGGTAAGCTTCCGATTCTGTCAAACCGCTCTCTATTTTCACCTATATTTATTACCATGAAACCCATATATGAAAGCATGTCATTTCATTTGCCTCGAGGTACGGACATATCCCACCCCTCCAGACAATCCACCACCGCAACCCTTCACCCCACCCCAGCCATATACAAGGAGGGTGTACAAGCGCTGACATAGTCTTATTTACAACTTGTCGTGTGATGTTATCCGTGATGAGAGATTACGTCCCCATGTTTTCGCAGTTAAGTTCAGATTTGACCTTATTCATGAAGTGCTGTTCTTTAATCCCTCTGCTTTCAGTTTTATTGGCATATCTGTCTGTGTGTTTGAGTGCGTGTGTTGATTTATGATATTAACATCAGTATTATAATCAGCATATTAAAATTATAGTACGTAATATACTCTAAATTACAGTAAAAATATATAATTAAAATGCATAAAAAGAAAAAAATAACAGAAAATGGCTTAAAACCATGATCAAAATTCATGAAAAGAGCTAAGGAGGCCTGTTCAAATAAGCATACGATGAGTTTCGACTTTGTAGGAAATATCTCTTTAAATGAACATCTACTGATCCAGTCATAATCTGTTGTTTTAATTTGAACTCCCAACTACCCAGGCCTTTAGCCCCTTGCAGCAACACACCGCTGGCTAAAATACAGCTAGTCTGCTCATTTAGGTTAATAACTAGCTTTTAATTAAATGGTTAAAATTTTCCCCCAAAATGTATTTAAGTAACACTAACATGTTACTGCTATGTTATGTTAGCTAAAATGGTTAAACCAAGTTTTATGATTTTTTATTTTATACCACTCTGAAGTCTTTTTTTAAGAGTAGCCTCTACTTGTTCTATTTTCAACATCAGGTGATAATTTTGACAAATCAGCTAAGCTTGGACAGGTGGGGGCCCACATTATTAGATGTATATTGGGAAAGAAAATGTCTGGATAAGACTTACTAAATTTGTAAGACCACAAGCATTGTTTGTCTAATGGGGAGAGTTTGCAAATACAGAGTATAAAACAGTTTGGGTAAGCATGAATTTTAGCGCTGTTGAAAATTATGCAGATACTCAAGACGTCTAGATGAGGCGAAAAGTTGCATTATAATGGCTATCTGTGCACCAAAAAGGCTGAAAAGACTACACGCATCCGTTGGGAATGTAGTGAGAGAAAAGCCACTCCCTGCAAAGGCGCCCTGACTATCAAAGGGATGATATTCACGTGACAGTTCCTCACTCCCATGATGAGCGGCCATTTGCCAAAGAAGTAGAGAAGGTCCGTTGTGAGATCAGAGACAGGTCCCGTACAACAAGGGAAACGACCTCACATATCCTGTACACTGCTATCGAGGAGCTTTTTGAATCAGCGAGACCGCATGTTGGTAGGATAGACGTCATGAAGAGAAATATAGGACGGAACAAACAAGGTGCATTTCCAAAGGATCTAAATAGTCTTCAGGTAAATGAGAATTATACCTGCCCTAACAATTAAGAACTTGTAAAACTGACAGGGTGTTGTCTATTGCATTATCTACTAACTGATTTAGGTCGCATGTGTCAACAATTTTAATTTTGATGTTGACCATTCTATGCAAGTTGAAATTTGCAGAGAATGATTTCAAATCACTGCCTAAAAACATGACTGTCCTGTCGCTTTTTCTTAACATTCTGAGAGCAACTCTGCCTCTACATTCATCTGCCTCACCTATCGCCACAGAGAGACTAAAGAGGACTGGGTGAGAAGAAAATAACGTGTGATAAATGGAAACAACTTCAAAGGCTGGACAGATTCGTGCCAATAAGATCTGTTTTTTTTTGTTGTTTTTTTTTGTATGTACATCCCCATTCAGGAGTTGATGTAGCGCGAATAGTACGGATGAGATTGCTGGGCGTGTCCTCTTCAGAAGGAGTGCTGAACCACTCCATCCATCTTCCCTGATTGGTCTGGGTAACAAAGTATTTGGCGGAGAGCAGCGTTACTAGCAAGCCAGGTAAAGAAAGCCAGTTAAAAATGTATGTCAGCAATTGCAGTTGGTTCACAAATTCTTCGCAAAACGTAGTTCAAAGATTGTTTCGCACATCAAAGATACGCCAATTCCACAATTTAACAGAGAGATAGTCTAGATCCCTCAAAACCAGGAATTCACACGGCACAGTCAAGTCGATTGGACCGCTCCCTCCCCCCCCCCCGCTTCTGCTCTCCCCAAACGTCACAACTGACCGCTCTGGCCAGGAGTTTGATTAGGCGACGTAACACAACACACCCGAATAGGCTATTGGTTACATACTCGGTTATTATTTACATGCTATGAAGGCATACTCCCTGGGCGGAGAAACCTGGCAATCACTTCGCCAGCTTCCAGCGACATGTCCTGTGTGACGGAATACATCCTCTGCTCCTCAATGGGGAATAACCCAACAGCACATTCACATGCAAAAGGCATAGACATTTTCAGTTCTCCTCACCTATTTAAATTACTCACTTTCTCCTGAGCCGTCTTCCATTGCACATAATTAATCAACATGTCAATATAGGATGCAGCCTCCTGTGCACAGAAAGCAACTACATGTACACGTGTCGCTTTATTCAAATAGCATTCTACCTCATTCGGCCGAAAGACGTTATGACAAAGTCTTGTGCTTTTCCAATCTCCACCACGCCTGTCTCTTTCGACCTTCCATTTCAAAAAGATATAATAATTCACATATCGTCTGGCAACTCATATAACACTGAAAATGCCCTCCGGAAACCAACAAATTGGCGATATGTGGTTTCTCATTCAAGATTTCCTAGGGCCAGCGGCTTCATAGCCAACCACCATTCGACGCCTGTTCTGGACACACCACTTATCCAACTTCCAACGCCTCATAATGGCAACTTTTGCTTTCGTTAATGGGCTCCAACCGTCCATACTTTTGGACTGGATGCAGCAGATGCATCTAACACACGACACAGCTCACTTGCAATTTCTCCCCAATGCATTTTAAAACTGAAGATACTTACAGCGATATTTTGCTTATCGCGTGGCGATGGGGAAATATAAGTGGCTGAATGGACGGAGAAAACACTTGCAGTGTACACGAACACCCTCTCTCCCTCCTCCAACAAGCATATACTAAAAAATACTCACTGACATATTCAAATGACGTTGGACGGTATGAGCTACGAGTTCATACGTCAAAACTTTAAGGTTGCTGTCAGAAGAGATCATGGTAGACACATCTTCAATAAAAGCTTCATTTATGAAGCAGGGCTGGATTCCACACAACCGCTTCATTGGAAGGAGGCCCTTTTCAGATCTGGGCTAACATGGGCTCCGTATATGGTAACATTACACAAAGGGCATATGGAATATGACGTCATTCAACAAAGACCCTTTACAAATGTAGCCAAAGGTATATTCCGGTTTCAACACAACGCAACACAGAGGCTAATAACACAAGATGAGGACACTGTGCTTCGCAGTTGACTTTCTTTTGATAATAATGTCAACATTCCACTCATCCAAATGCAACAAATACCAAACTGCACTTTAATATCACGTGACCACCTCTCCCGCAATAGCACTGTCCTTCCAACGTCCTCAGGCACACGTGACGTGATGTTTTGACATGCGCAATACCAAGTTCCTTATTCTATTTCCGTTCACACTATAGACCCGGAGACAATTACATACACTTTGACAACATCTCAAGTGGCAGAGTGGTTTAGAGAACTATTCACCGGAAATGCTATCTGACAACGAATTCGAATCCAACACAATTCACAGATAAGAGTATATAGTTACACACACTCTGATCTTTGCACCTGAACTTTTTGACCCCGAAAATAAAACATTCACCAATTATTTGGCAACCCCCCAAAACACGCCCAATTTTTAGACACTTGATTAATTAACCAATGAAAAAATGTCTTTAAGCACGTGACCGCGGAAAAATACATAGCATCATGCTGTGGAAAGCGACACGAGCAGCTACCTCAAGTTTGCGAATCCTCAAATCTTTTTTTCAGGCTGACTAGACCGTAACCATGAAGAATGTAAACAACTCAATCACACTTGAATTCCACCTAGTAATTACACTAAAGCATTCGTTATTTACACACCTGAAATCATGGGAAAAGGTTACGAGGACGACATTAAGATTAGGCTTGTCATTGAAGCTGGGACAACCATGTTCCCATCGTGGCACCATCTTCGTGACCACGATGACTGTCTCAATTTAGTTAAGACTATATGATTTATTTAGAGATTTAGGTGAAATATCAAGTACATATATATATATATATATATATATTTATATATATATATCACAAATTATGAGTACAGAAACTGCAACCTGTACCTGAAGAGTGCTTCCCCTCACATATCCAATTTCCGACTTCTGCATGAAGAGACTTGAAATAATTGTGCAATTTATCTATTCAAATATTTTCACTGCAGTGTGTATTTCTCTTCAATTTAAAATAACTCCAGAATTTACCTTTTCAAATTACCCATCTCTTGTATCTGCTTCCTCTTATACTGTGCTGTTTACAGTTAAATGTGAAGTTGACTGTGACGACAGCCTTTTCGATGTGTTAGG
Source organism: Acanthopleura granulata (assembly GCA_016165875.1). Lineage (NCBI taxonomy): Eukaryota > Metazoa > Mollusca > Polyplacophora > Chitonida > Chitonidae > Acanthopleura > Acanthopleura granulata. The sequence goes on from JABBOT010000006.1 coordinate 15,837,094, forward strand.
CGTGCAGAAAGCAGCACCTGTCCAAAAAAATTATGTGTGACATGCAAGTAAATAATCTCAATATAACTGTAGTAGTTGACCCTGTTTCTGATGGTCAAGAAAGAAGGTCAAGTGACGTAACACATACTCCACACACTGTCACTAACAAAATTCCCTCTGCCACAGACTCTACAATACTGTCTGAATTTCCAGATTTATTTACAGATGGTCTAGGTCTGATTTCAGGGTACAAACACAAAAGACGTTTGAAACCAAACGCGACTCCTGTACAACAAAAGTTGCGACCACTTCCATTCGCCGTTAGGGCTGGCGTAGCGAAAGAGTTAAAACGTCTTGAACAGGAGGATGTCATTGAGTGCGTATAGGCTTAAGAATGGGTCTCGCCGATAGTCGTGGTGTAGAACAAAAATGATGCAATACGCGTGTGTGTCGACTTGCGGAAATTAAATGACTCGATAGCGGTTGAAAAATACCCAGTATCGAAAACGGATGAGTTACTCAGTGGGTTACATGGGGAAAATGTTTTCTGAAAACTTCATGTCACAGCAGCTTATCACCAAATAGAGTTAGTTGAAGAAACTTGTGATCTGACCACCTTCATTACACACGAGGGATTGTTCAGATACAAGCTTGTCTGTTTGGAGTGGCATCTGCGCCAGAGTGTTTACAGAGGCTTATTAATTCCGTCTTAGATAATTTAGCTGGAGACTTCTGTTACTTTGATGACATTTTTTATCCGGTAAAGGTCAAGCCGATCATGATGTAAACTTGATGCGGGTATCAAGTTGAACACGAAATATGAATTTAGTGTGTCCAGTATGCAGGTGTTCAGTCATGGGTTGGATAGTGAAGGTATCCGTCCAAATCCTGAACTGATCCAAGGGATCGCGAACGCGACATGCCCTACGAATTCAGACCAAGTTCGTTCATTCTTAGGTCTCTCGTCGTTTTACGCAAAGTTTGTTCCCCAGTTTGCTGCATTGGTGCAACCGATCAGTGATACACAAGCTACAGTACCATTTAATTGGACAGCCAAAGCTAACCAAGTTTTCTCGATATCAAGGAGGCTATCATAAATAGCTCTGCCCTCTTCTTGTTTCATCCGAATAGTGAAACGACCGTGACAAGTGACACGTCCGTTTACGGTATCGGTGCGATCATGACTCAGATAAATGATCATGGTGATGAAGTTACGGTAGCGTGCGCTTCACGTAAATTGAGCGATGCTGAAAAACGTTAACTCAGTAGGAGAGCGCGAGGCTTTAGCTTGCGTTTGGGCTGTAGAAAGGTTCTCACATTGAGAACTGACCACCAAGTCCTAGCTACACTCTTGTCGTCAGGCTCAGGTCACAGACCTATGCGGCTAGCTAGATGAAACGCGAGCATGTTGTACTACGATTAAACAGTACAAGGCAAACCTGGTGCGTTAAAGAAAGAAGCCGATGCTCTCTCTCGTTTACCCGCCGAAATGAATGATAAAGTTGTAATACCAACGTTGATAGCGAAGTCTGTCGTGGCTGTGAAATACTGTTACAAGACACCAGCATCACGAAAGGTGAATTCATTGAAGCTACAGCTGTAGACAAGTCTTGTGGTCTATATCGAAAATGGACGGCCGAGCAAAGCAAAATTCGTTGAAACCCATGCAAAACCATGCTTGTCCCTAATAGATAACGTGGTATACCGAAATGAGCGCTTTGTGGTCCTTAAATCTCTAACTGGCATTAGTTATTGAACTAGGTCATTCCAAAAACCAAGGAGTTGTGCGCACAAAACAGCTTTTACGTTTATCTATCTAACTAGGGATAGTTAGAGTAGGACAATGCCATGCTCTCGGGAATAGGTTTGCCATTACATTAATAGATTATTACAGTAAATGGCCAGACTTTTTTTTTTCACACAAACTACAACAACAGAATCAGTAACTGACTTTCTAAAATCTGTATTTTCCCGCGAGGGATTCCTAGAGGAAATTGTTACCTACCGCGGGCTACAATTTGATTGGTGTGAATTTGAAACATTTGAAGACAGAAACATAATACATACTCATTCTGCCATTTATAATCCTGAAGGAAATAGAGAAACTGAACGCTTTAATAAAGTTCTCAGTGAAGCTGTTCAAACTGCTAAGATTCTAGGACGACTAGTCATAAAGCCAGTCAGAGAGTTTTCAGCTCTGTACAGATGCACACCCCATCTTACAAATGGAGTTGAACCTTTTGCTTTACACCATGGTCGTCACATGAAAACTAAGTCAGACATTGCCCATGCTACTAGGTCTTCTGATGGTGCGCAAACGTGTGGAATCCAAACAAGAAAAAATCACTATATACACCAACAAACGCAAAGGTACAGAATTACAAACCTTCAAATCAGGTGATTTAGTTAGAGTAAAAAGAGTTGGACATGCTCAAAAAGGTGAAATGAAATTTTCCAGTCCCATAGAGATAATTAAGACAGTTGGACCAAACACTTGCGTAACTGTTGATGGAAAAAACATGGACTAGCTAAACAGAGATTAGCTAAGTTTTCAGGTTCTTCCATTACTTCTCCAAATCAAAATCTTAATCAGCTTGATTTTTGAGATGCACAACAGGCAGTAACTAACTGTAATATTCCAAGACAGGCCACAAATCAGTCTGTCTGGATGCGAGATTATGTCAGATATTGAGAATATTTTCCTTTTCAGTTGTTCAGCTTTATAACAAGGTAGTTTATATTCCTTGGATTGTTTTTAACAAGTAGCGTTTGAAAAACAAGGCAACATTGTTAGAGTTCTTTTGATTATGATTACACTGTGTGCTCTCTGTTAATTCGGCCTACAGCACAATTACAAGTATTGTCTCTTGTTTTATAAAGGAAACTCTTTTGTGGAGAGGGAAAATGTAGTGTCTTATACAACGTACCCGTTATAAATATACCAGTGAGTAAGGTACGAGTGAGGGGTCTCTGCCGTGCTTGGCAATAATGTGGAATGTTTGCGTAGACTTGTACTGATAACCAGAAAACACCTTGCCTCAATCTGCACCCTCTGAGTTTGTCCTTCTCTGAAATGTTACAGGCAGTTATTCCCCAGTGCCATAGTGTCAGTACTGCACATCTGCCTTTTTCATGTGGCTGGAGTATAGCCGTAAAACATCCGTCAAAACAAATCAAAATCAAAACTACAACAGCGGAGACATAATACTTTATGCAGCGCGCCCCTGTCGTGTCGAGTAGAGAGATAAAAGACAACTTGTCCAGTGATTTCCTGTTTTATGTCAGAGTATCATAGTATAGTACATCAGGGGAGACAATTTGGTTGTAGGATGATGGGGGTACGATATAGATGACGTTGGGTCTTTATTGCCGGTGAAAAGACACAACTTGTGTCATGTTTACTGTCGTTTAGGAAAAGCTGGTACCTATGTCAGTACCTTATTCACTACGAGCTATTAGAGTCATTGGTAACTGGAAAATGATCTAAGTCTAAAGGGTATTGCTGATGCAATTGCGTATGGTATCAATCGTGCGTTTCTTTTATATCCCGTAAGTGTGGTGACAAAGTATTTTTGTACACGTCTAATGCTTTCTGATTTAGCTGATACACGAATGTCTCGCTTTCAGACGCATTGGAAATCAGCGATGACACAAAACCTGAATCTCATACACACACACCTCTGAAGTGTCAGCTGTTGAGTCTAGAGGAAGCGCTATAGAATTTGAAAACATGTGTTACGCGGTGTGATAATAGATAACCCAGACGGTTTGACCTGACCAGCTTACTGAACATTGATGTCGTCAAGGAGAGTTATGACAATTGCGCCCATTTAGTGTAACATGATGACCCAGTGGCCGGTAAACCTGAACATGTTATCCAGAGTTCAGCTTAATCACCGCGGGTATGTTGTAAGCCGGATTGGCATATCAGCCTCCTAACTCTCAGGCTTATCTGAATATGCTGTGGGATGTGTCACGGCCATATATCTATTTATTCGGTTTTGGTTTGACGCCGTACTCAAGAATATTTCACCTTTACAACGGCCACCATTATGGTGGGAGGAAACCGGACGGAGCCTGTGGTAAACGTAGGAACATCCACAGGTTCCTGACAGAACTTCCAACATACGACTGAAGTGTAATCCAGCGTGAGTTGCGCCACACCAGCCCGCTAACACCATCGGCTACGGAGAACCCAGCGGGAATCTAGGCCGAATGGCACTCGGTATCTGCAAGCTATTTATGAATCATTTATTAGGCGGGAGTCTACGTGGCTCAGTCGGTCAGCGCGCTATCGCAGCACAATGACCCGAAGCCTGCCACCAATGCGGTCGCTGTGAGTTCAAGTTCAGCTCATGGTGGCTTCCTCTCCGGCCGTACGTGGGAAGGTCTGCCAGCAACCTGCGGATACTCGTGGGTTTCCCCTGGGCTGTGCCCGCTTTCCTCCCACCATAATGCTGGCCACCGTCGTATAAGTGAAATATTCTTGAGAACAGCGTAAAAGGCCAATTAAATAAATAAATCCAATACTTTATATTCAATTGAGTTTGAACACTACACTTTCACAAAACCAGGTTTTAATTCGCAGGTAACAATATACATGGTACAGCCAAAGTCAGATTTACGTAAGCGTAGAATTGTATAGTAGTGCATTTATATAATTCACTAAATGTAAAGTTCAAAGCAGGCTCCTTGGGTCAGTTAGAGGAAATTTCACATGTTTCCCTCCATCATCCGACATTTTGTAGTACCCTTTTTGTGGGGTTTTTTTATCAAGTATTATCCAGTTTTATGGGGGAAAAACACGCCCATTTACCTTATTCAAGGGTTTACCTGCCTTCCATGTACTTATAAGCAAGCAAAGAGTTTTCTCCCACACCTTGAACGATATGAACTCGCGTGCCAGTAATGGCGGAGCTTTCAGCTCCCGGGATAACAAATTAATGGCTAACAACTGCAATTTTATGATTTTATCCCAAATAAATTTATATACCTACATGCAGAACACGGATAAAATGCTTATGTCACTTTCAAGATTCTGTAAGTTGCGCGATTTACAAAGTATGAATGTACCTGCAGATTAAGAACTTAAGGGATTCATTCGAAAGCCATCTTTCTGACCTGTATACAATAAGTCGTTGTCCACAAAACAGTGACGTTATGCTGCAAACACACCACAATATTTCTGAACGACGGACTGGAGGTGCAGATCTTGTCGTCGGGGACGATAGCTAATCTATGGCAGCCATTCACCTCTGTTTCCAGATGTCTAGACACTGTCATCTTTACGCAGTTCAAAACTTTTCCACTGTGGGAGGCAAAGAAGAATTTTCTTGCACGTGTTTTGCACCACGATGCCAATGTGGAATATTTTGTTTATTAGTCTCGCAACATCAAACAATACCGACAACGCCAACTATAAAATTTGATCACAATCGGAATGAGAGAAAGTATGCATTATCTGCTTACGGTGTACTGCACTTTTTCCGCATCAGACAAAATCCGCTGCTTTTGAATGGGTAGTAAAGGTCACGTGGTGGACGTGTATAACTCTATACCTTGCAGAAGATGCTACATGCCTTCTGATGACACAGCAATATGGAGAAAGCCATGACGTCGCAGTCAAAATGTGACCCGACAATGACACCAAGGATACAACTTCATAAACGAATGTTGAATCAACACTGTCAAGAACGTCATAACGTCATACTTCTCATATCACTGCTTGGTGTAATTCAAAGATCCTCGATGCGATGGGAAATTAATCTTGAAGCTTCTTTTGTTTTTCAAGAAAGAATTTTTCAGTGTTGGATTCCGGTTCTTCCACGGTATAAATTCTGTATATTGCTGGACACCTGGTCGAGTTTGAGGCTTACAGGCCCAATATAGTTTCGTATCCTTTCACTCAGGAACCATTTACCGGTAGCTAATATCATCCTCACCAGACAAAATCTTCTGCTTTTGATTTCAAAAAACAAATTTTCAGTGTAGTTTTAAGGGTCTTTCGCGGGAGGAATTCCTTACATGGTCACAATACGAAACTGTATACGAAAACTATATGCGGTCAGTAAGCTTTACATTGGACTTACAGACAACATATAGCTTGGTATCCTTTCACTTGGTAACCATGGAACTAAAAATACCTATCCGCAGCCTCAGAACTCTGTGTAGGTGTAAGTACCTCTTTCTGTCTGTTGTGTTGCAGAACTGGTGCAAAATTCCATCCCAATGATCTGGTAGAAAAAACAATACATAAACGGGTCTATCTAGATCTGGTGAACAGTTTTGGGTATAACAGCGGACCTCGGTAGACTGATTCGTGTGTTCGGTGAATGGGTATACACTCGTGTGTAGACGCTAAATCTGTAAGAACCACTGACGCAGGCCTACATACACAAATTTTAAACATCTTATATATGGTGAAAATGTAATGCGAGGTACTCTTTGGAGTACATAATACACACTTGCCGCGGGAAGGGCGCCTTCCGTTTTACCTAAAATGCACCACGGTAACCTAGAAAATGCCAGAAACTTGTTGCACTGGGGATACGACTGGTGATTGCCTTCGATTCTTTAAGGAGACCGCTGAAATGTTACCATCATCATATGGATGTGCACACTGAAAACCATGCGCCCTATGCATCAAGCTATAGAAGAAGGGCGAAAACATAACAGATGGCTTATTGTGTACAAAGTCACTTATTTAAAGTCATTTGTCAATACCGGTGTCTGACTTCCGCGCAGATGTCACCTGCTGGGATTTGTATGATTTCCTATATGGCTTGTACAGCACACCAGTGTCGACGCTGGTTAGGGTGATTAAACCCAGAAAATAAATCAATGTTAAATACTGTCAACAGGCCAAATTACGCGTCTAGATTTCTTACATTCAACTATCTAAATTTCACTTGAAATCAGACCCGCGTGTAAGTAATAACAACCACATTAGATCCCAAACAATATATGTATTCTTGAGTATGGTGATACTTACATTACATTTCAACCACGGAATAGGTTAGAGATCTGCTTGTCCTCATGAAGAATTCGCGTAATTCCAGATTTGATTCCTGTCATTTGAAAGTCTGTTAATTCGTGTGATTACACCAGTGTGTACTGTTCTGTTTCCTCCATATGCACCATTGAAATCAAGTAGCATTACAGTGTTCCTCACTCCGGAGGATGTGTCCCCCCCCCCACTTTCCTTTCAGTAAATTTTGCACGCAAGTGAAAAAAAAAATATATTCACAGCTTTCTAGCTGAAGGACCACGAAACTGTTTCAGACTTTAGTCACAGTTTGTCTGGTTTCGAAACAGTTGTCCCTGTTACAATTTTGACTTACCTGAAAAGTTCCTGTTTGAAAACTATTAGTGACGATTTTCACGATTAGGTAGATAATTAGCGTTTAATTGTAAGTTTGTCAATTGTAAAAACCAGCGCTCACACCATGGTCCAGAACTAAGCCTTAGTCAAGTTTTTTACAGCATCGCGGTCCTGTACCTCTGTTTCTTAAAAGGAGCCCGGTGAAATAAGGAAGGCACCCACGTATGACTTAATGCCCGGCGAGGATTTCTTTTTGAATGTATAGTTATGAAGTATGGATACCTCTGATAAGTGCCAAATGCAATGCCTTCCAATTATCTGGGAATTTCTTACACAAAGTTTATTACCTATTTCCAATTACATATCTTAAGGTTTGCGACTAAGGTACATAAAACATGCTTGTGTGTACATCACAAACTGTACACTTAGCATTCAGAAATGCTATTGGGTTTTCATGGATATCAAATAGCCATTAGGCGACTGTTACTTGTATTTATTGTTGAGATGACAGGTAACTTTTACCCTCAGCAATGTCATGGAAAACCACTTATTGGCTTTTTTTTTAGAAAACCTTTAGTACATCGCTGAGAACTAAATAAACAAAAATAATGAGCAAATAAACTTACCAATAAACAAACTGGAAATAAATGAATAAATAACCGTGTGAATGTCTCATTAGCTCAGAGCATTTCCAAACACCATGTCATTAAACAAATACTTTTGATGCGTGATTGATGAGAAATATACATACTCAAAAATGATTTACTCATGTAATGGGATCCAGTTTTTCTTTTTAACTGTAAGGAAAACGGACACTAGGCCTGGAAAAAACTCCTGGCCAGGCTCTTGAGAGGCCGCTTGATAAATGTGTGGTAGAGACAGCGAAAGGCTTTATATTCGTAAACCTCAGGGCTCTAAATCAAATGCAATTAAGAAATATTGATTTTTTTCTTACTATTCTTTTATTTATACGCAAGCGATACCTTCTCTAGCCACTTTACCAGACAGATTGGCAAGTAGTTTTATTCATTATAACCATTTGTACAGGTTTGCAATCGAGCGGGTTGAGCACCAACCAATCAAATCAATCAATTCACCGGTCAATTATTATGAAAGTGATTTCTTTATCTAATCTCTTTGATACTTAAGTGATACTTTCCTTTGACAATGAATCATGCAGACAAACTTTAATGGTATTAGAAAACAGTGTGAAGGCCAAACCCATGCCTTACGTGTGCCGATCATATTAGCTCACTGCAACATCAACGAGCACGTCATGTGATGACAAATTCCTCAGATTTAAATGCATTTTAGTTCCTCTTTTTTGATGTAAGCAAAAAATCTCTGGCTCTTTATTTTGTCTCCTTTCATATTTAGATGTCGTTACTCAGGAATAAAATTCATTTATTAATTTGAATGGTGTTTCTTATTTCACACTCAACGTTATATTACACTTGCATGACACAACCAACATTTTGGTAGAAGGGAACCCCACAGGGCCACAGGGAAAACCTACCATCATCTGAAGGTTCCTGGCAGACCTTCCCAGGGATACAGGGATGCTGTGCTGTCATACTCTCCCACGGACCTTCCCCCATTTGACGGGATAGGAAGCCAGCTTGAGCTGGGCTTGAACTCACAGGGGGTCGCATTGGTGAGAGGCACCTGGTTTCCGGAAAGGTTGTTTTTATCGCTCTGCACCTCGAATAATCACTCCATGTATCTCTAGCTGGTCAGTTCCACATCGTAATGTCCCCCTTACTATGGCCACATGCATAATATTGTAATCACAAGAAGATAAAGTTTTATTTCTCGCGATAAAACCTCCAGGTTATATTATTGCGAGACAATATTAGGATAGCCACAGTTTCCCGCGTCGTTTGATTGGATGATGCACCTGAACATATGAATCGTTCATAACAGGCAAACACGTGGACATCATAATTTGCAGCTGATTTTCTTTCAGATAGTTAAAGACAATAATATATATTTAAACCAGCCTGGCAAACTGAGTTGCCACTATACCTCGATTCACTTAAAAAAGACTCGCCGTTAAAAAAGAAACATTTCAATATCCTCTTATGGTCACATTACCATTTTGTACAAATAGATACAAAAAAGAAAACAAAGAAAAACCTACATAAACACATACTCCATACACTCTCTATATTATACAGCCACTACGCAAGCTTGACCACTGAAACCTGTGCGTCGTACGTGACTTGTTTAGGCTTAGTCTCTTCACCACTATCCTTGTTCTGGGCAACAATCCACATGCGTTAATAAAGATGTTTTAGGTGTCCGCTATTTTGTACACTTTTCATAAAAGGAATGCACATAAAATCAGGTACTTTTTGTTGACAGTTGAGATATAGCCTTTATTCCAAGATTATTTTATTCCAACATCACATCCGGCCTATCTCTCGTGACTCATTTGTCTTTGGCGTTGTAGAAAATTTCATTACAGAATTTCAGTGGCCACAGTTATGCATGTATTTATTTATTTATTTATTTATTTATTTATTTATTTGGTGTACCCAAGAATATTTCTCTTATATGAGTGCGACCACCAGTATGTAGCGTGGATGGCGGAGAGAGCTTGGAGGAAACACACAATCATGCGCAGGTGCCCGGCACACCTTCCCACGTACGACCGGAGAGGAAGCCAGCGTGAACTGGGCTTGAACTCACAGCGAACGCATTGGTGAGAAACACTATCGCGTTAACCACGTCGACCACGGAACCCCCAAATAACAACGGCCTGCAGCATTCCGCGTTCCAGGAATGCCACGCTTCCAACTACTGACCGAAGTCGACTTTGCTTATCTTCAGTGATCTGACGAGAACAAAGTATTAATAGAAACATCAGTTGAGACAGAGCATTTTTATTCCAACATCACTCCCGACATCCTCACCGTGTGTCGTAGCATTGTCGAATATTTCATTACAAAGGTTCCTGGTGGTAACAGTGATGTAAGCCAGCCCACAGAGAGGCACATGCGCTGTAGGAATTATGACATAGACAGTCTCAGCATTATCTTTAACATAGGAAAATCTTGTGAGGCTGCAAAGCCTTTGACAGTTGTATTTATATCTTTCAGGAAATATGGGGGAAAATCAGCGGACTGATTACCTTGCTGTGTGAAAAATCAGCCGCGCAGTCCTCAACTTAATGAGAAAATTACAACACAGAGGCAGAGCCGAACTGGTCGAGAGAAAGCCGAGGGTAGGTTGCCGAGTTTGCCTCATTAATGTTCAAAGGGACCTTCCCATGGCGTTGTAACGTAGTGGAATGGAAGTGTGATTACTTTGCTAACTGCGCAGTTGCCCGTACTTGGACTTGTTCTACATATACTGGACTGTGACTTGAAAAAGCTAGCTGAATCCTTCTACGCGAGCTTACGTCCTGCTGAGGACAGTTTGCCTATCATTGGTTGTTGTGGTGCATCACTTGCAACAGATTACGCCGGGGTCTCATAACTACGTCAGAGTCGAGCACCAGATACCGATAGTGACAGTCAGCGTACGGGCATAGCGATTGATCCTGACGGAACACCACCAGATGTTAACGATCGCAATAGGCTCTGTAACCATACTAGATAATCCTTACACGTAGGTCGCGTTGAAAGTAGAGGGTTGTTTTTGAGAGCGGTACTAATGTTACGCCGGGAGCAATTAGGAAGGTTGCGTGTGCCCCGAGTCTGCAACGATATGGGGAAAGGCAGACGTAACGTTATGCCACGTTGAAAAACAGTCTCCAAATGCTTAGGATGAGTGTCGCCCGACACCTGGCTTAAGATGCAGATGTCCTCGGTTCGTAACCGATAATGGCGTCAGTCAAGTTCAAATGCTAAATTTTGTGTTCTAGCCAGGATTTCTACATCAGAAGTATTGAACGATTTGTTGCTTTAACCACTTTCAGTCTGACAGGAGCGTCGAAACAGACATCCCTGTACCAGTTGACAATCAAACTCTGCGTTCTGGATTAATAATCACAAAACCACTTTGCAGAACGAAGTTCAACAAAAATCACCAAAGAACTCATAAGACGGGGTGTAAAGTAGGGAATTATTTATTTATTTATTTATTAGGTGATTTACGCCGTACTCAAGAACATTTCACTTATACGCCGGAGGCCAGTATTATGGTGGCAGGAAACCGGGCAAACTTGGGGAAATTCCACGACCATCCGCAGGTTGCCGGCAGACCTTCCCACCTACGGCCGGAGAGGAAGCTAGCATGACCTATATGTGAGCTCACAGCGACAGTATTGTTGGGAGACTTCTGGGTCATTGCACTGCGTTAAAGTAGGAAATTAAGGCGGAGGCAGTCAACAGGTTTCAAAGATGGTGGAAAGACGCAAGGAATGTTCTAAGCGGCTGCATTAAATCAGCATGCAAATCATTTACCAGGCCAGTTATCAGCTGCCGTTGGTCAAATTATTGCAGCCTTATTCTCACCATATGCCAATGTAAGCGATGTCATACAGTGAATAACTAATACCTGTCGGTCCGGAAATGTCACCACACCATTCCCATAAAGAGATTCTCTTTTGATAATCACCAACTCTTGTTCCTGATTGCATTCTCCACGTTACTTTACGATAGTCCAAATCCTTACAAGCCCGAGAGATAAAGCCCCAAGGCTGTTGCTATGAACTGCCAAGGAATGTACCATCACACAGTTTATATGGATAACAACTCATTATACCGCAACGTTTCGATGCACATTTTAACATGGTTGTCAAGCGAATGAAGGTACACCAAAAATGATTACTTTTACACCATGAGGTAGATAATGAGAAGCAATTATTATGACTACAACATATGTATGTATAAACTGTATGATGTTACTCTGTCAGTTTTTAAATGCCCCTAGGATTCAGTTGATTGGCGCGCCAGCGCGGCGTAGTGACTGAGAAGACTCCCATCATTGCGGGCGCTGTGAGTTCAAGTCCAGCTCGTGATGGTTACCTCTCCGGACGTACGAGGGAATTTCTGCCAGTTACCTGCGGATTGTCGTGGGTTTCCGCAGGGTTCTGCCCTGTTTTCTTCCACCGTTTTGCTAGCCTCCGTCGTATGAAATATTCTTCAGTATGGCGTAAAACACCATTCAAACTAATAAATAAATGAATCCTCCTCGAACAGTTCAAGGAGTGCACGTAGTTCAATGTAGCTTTTTGCACAAAATTAAAACTGTGCCTAATGTCTAAGGGAGACAGCTCAGGATGTTTTCTTCGAGCAACTTTCCTGTGGTTGTGATGGCAAGTCGTGGTGAAGAAGGCTAGGATATACGATAGGCAGACTACACAAGCACTGGTTTGAATCCCAGCTTTGAAAATAGGGCATCTTGTCTCAACCGTTCTCAACGGTTTCAAGCTATTACATGTATCTTGCGGCCACAGCGTTGTCAGTCATACAGCCGTGTATCATGGTGTAACATCGAACTAGTTACAAATCACATCCCTTTCCCCTGAGAATGTTCGTGAATCATTTGGCAAAGGTCCGTGGTTTACTTCCAGCACTCCTCTCTGATACAGCCATAAAAGTGACATAATAAAACGTTTCGGAAAACAGCGTTAAACGCCACTCCAGCAAAATAAGAACTAATAGAGACAGCCTCACCATCTCCTGATGAATTCGCACCTATTGTCTTCGGTACTACGCCTTAGTTGCCATCTCGCTTATGTCGTCGTTACAATCTTGTTGTCTCGATCTCGTTTTTTCGATCTCGCTTTACAGCAGAAAGCCGCGAGATCAATTTCTCAAGACAAGTGGGCCACACTTTCGCTACAATGTTTTATATACTTGATATTAACTTGTCATATACACACATCTACTGTATCAGCGAAACTGTCATTCTTAAGCCTGGAACTCAAGAAGAGGCATTCTACAAACCGATGTCCGTTTTAGCCTAACACTGCAATCTAAATAAAACTCCTAAATGTATCCGCAAAATAGACATAATATTTACCAGCTGATTGTGTGCCTCGGCAGTGCATTATTGTCCAAGTATGAGCATTCAGCTTTGAATATTTCATTTCGAAGAGGGTTAAAATTTAGGACTTAAGACGGATATGGCAGCATAGAAAAGACATGCTACCGCACAGTGTCACACGTGTTTAAACCTGCTGGCTTACTGTGCCGCAGCAACATATTGTCTGGTAATTTACACGTACCTGGCCACCCATGTCCTGATAGATCAACCATTGAGAAAACGGTAAATGATTTTTGAAAATCTTGTACCAACTTTTCCAAGCTGAGATGTTGCGGGTGAGGTCGTCCCGTTGTCTTGCCAGCACATTGCTGATCGCCGTTGTATAAGGGAAATACTCTCGGGTACGACATAAAACCCCAATCAAATAAATTAATAGTTCCATGTACACAGTAAATTAAAGGAGAGGATAAATAAGTACACTTGAAGTTCACAAGCCAACATATGAAACCATGGTTATATTTATTTACATCACGAGATACAACGTACCATGTTAAAGAAGCACAGGAAATGCAAATTATAATACAAAACATGAGAAGTAAATGGAAGAAGTGGTGTAAAGCCCCATTTGTGGGACAGATTCATTCCACCAGTCCAAAGTCATCATAATTACAACATAGCGCTGCCAAATAGTCACAACAACACACAATCTCAAGTAGCAGCAATTAATACCAAAAAATGGCATACTTACCAGAGAATTTAAAAACCGCTAAAATTGGTAAAAGTTTATTCACCTGTAACTGCGAAAAATGTTCATAAAAGTTTATTACCCCAAATAATGTCTATTCATTCAATTTTTTTCTTGTCCACTGACTGTCAGGCATAAAACTACACATGTATGCCCACTTTTTAAAGCCGAAATTCTGCGACGAAAGTCCCTTCACACTGAATGGAATCATTTATTGACATAAGGTGAATAACCTAAAATTTCGTCCAGATGCTGAGATTTGTTTTGACTTAAGAAAGGTGTTTGTGGGTTGTGTAATAAACAGGATGTTATCCTACTGAAAATGTAAGTTTGAATTAAATTAACCCGAAAACTGTCTTTGAAGCACTAAATTTAGGGTAATCTAAGGCCGCCCCTCAACTAGCATGACTTAGATGTAACAACGCCATCTCAAAGTTCGACTGGGTTAAAAAAGTGGGTAGAGCAATCCCCCCCACAAGCCTCCAGAACCCACCCACCCCACCCCAAATATCTCCTTCAACCTCTCCATGGAAAATCAGAAACAAAATATTACCACCAATAATAAGGTTTAAAAAGGTACAATTAAGGATTAGATGCATCTGTACAAAAAGCATACATCGTACACGAGCGATACAATTTCACTTTCAAATAATTAACACCTATTCTGCATCCTTCACTGTGCATCAGTCAAACCAAATAACTCTGGTAGCGTATACCACAGAGTAGAAGTGATGAGGATAGAGGGTGTGGCAAGCCCTTTCCGCCTAATTCCGATATCTGGATTCATTTTCAGTTATACTGAAATAGTTTCAAAATATATTGTATTCATTTCAACATATCTTGAATTCTTTTTCAGATATCTACAATTAATTTCCAGAAATCTTAAACAGCATCCTTGTGTTGATATATGAAGGATGAATTTAAGATATTTGACAATCTTTTCAAGATATCTGAAATTCTTTTTTAGATATCTCGAAAAGAAAGTACTATGCACATATCCGTAAAAGAGACATATCAGAAATGGCACCAAAGTGTATAAGTTGCAGTAACTGCTCCCTGAACGGAAATAGCATAGGTAGGGATCTATTCATGCGCACTGCAAGCTATCAAGGCTGATGGCATTGTGGCTCATGTTAGCCAGGCTGTGAGCGCCCTTTATTAGGGAGCATACATTTCGTTGACATAAATAACCAACCAAATGTAGGGCACATGTCACAAAAAGAATTATAGATACATCAAATTATTGTCAGTTTAAGATATCATGTATTCATTTCGACATATCTGTAAATTATTTCTACATATCCGAAATGAGTAATTTTTTTTGATATGTGCGGAACGAAGTTTATTTTAATCGATATCTTCAAATGAATTTCAGTTATCCGAAAAGGATGTCATATACCAGATATGTCGAAATGAATCCAAGACATCTGGAATGAAATCAGGATATCTGGAAATAATTTAAGATATCTAAAATTAACTCAAGACATCCAGGTATCTTACATAAATTTCCCAAGGCCGAAATGGCTTAACACAGAGAGCAAGTTCATACATGTGTGTAAAAGTAAAACCCAACACAAAAGTTAACCCAGATACCAGATCCTATTTCGTATCATAGTTAACCAAGGGAATATCGCCTGTAACATATAACTGTGATACTAAGCAGCAGAGTGGCAGGGGAATCTCTCGATGATGAGAGTAAGACCATGTGTATAAAGATCGTCCTGAGTTATATATACAGTGCAAAGGAGATTTCATGTCCAGGAAATAGTAAATGCTCTTCAATGTTGCTAAAAAACGAGTCGCACGAAAACTGGAAGTATTCATAAATGCAAAAACAACTGCGAGTATAATAATGCTTGTGTATCTTAATCACGCGGAACATTTTCCTGGACTGTGTCGTTTTCTTAAGAGACATTGGAGTTTTGAAATCATATGTATAACGCAAAAAATTCAGATAAAGAAAGTATGGTAAATAGTAGAGAGTGTGTAAAAAGCACAGGATAAATGGGGTAAAAATGCATGTTTGTTTACAAAATACCAATGTCACAAAAACAAGGCGCACTGTTACCTGTAGATACAGTGTCAAATGTTACAAAGACGTACTGGTTGACAAATATATATCGAAATTTTCAAGGACCCGTACACTTTAACAGCTAGTAAGATACGGAGTCGTAAAAGTAACATGGTGAAAAAAAATTTCGAAGACAGAAAATTGTTTTTTTTTTAAGAGAAAATATGTCCGGTCCCCGAGCTTGCAAAATTTATCACAATGAAGTGCTATTCGGACGACATTTGTTCAGTTAATAGCGGTACTTCGGTCAAAACACGACGCGTTTTCACAAACGCTTTGCAATTGATGGAGCGACCGAGACGGACATCACGGCTCACAAGATGAGAAGAGCACATCTCAGATCAGGGCACGCAAACTAGCTGTTCATTGTGATAAATTCGTTATTTCGTCTCAAAGATTTATATTCCACTCGCCCTTCGGACTGCTTAAAATATTGATCTCCTCGACGAAATAACAGGCCGTATACCCACGCAACACGCTGGTATAACTCATAGTATTGGTTTAAAGATCTTCAGCGTGCGAAGGGCCTTATATCACTACCACACATAAATGGTTACTAAAAGTTATGGAAGAGGACAATGGACTGTGAAATTTTATAGGTGAAAAACTAATAAACGGTGAAACTACCTGAATTGTGGACAGACAACCTCCAACTCCTGCTTTGTATTCAAAGTATTTTAGCTCCATCACTGAAGAAAGCCTGCATTGCCTTTAAAGAATAAGTCGAATAGAGCACACGTTTATTTAACCCTCACGCTAATTTTGGTGAAAATCTAAATTGACCGAGCTTACAAGGTTGACAAATACATCTATGGTGCTGTGCTATACATGTAGATGTGGTTGGAAATAAATCTCTTTCAATTCTATCATGTTGATTCACAATCGCCCCTCTATAATTCTTCATATTTTGGGACATTTGCGCGTTATGCCTTTAGAAGAAAACAAGAAGCAATAATTATATGCCTAAGCAAGTAAAATTCAACCAAACTAAATTATTCGCATAAACGTTTTCATGTCCCTCACCGCTTTGCTCTACAGGGTGTTTAATTCTTTTCATCATTTTGTTATCACAACACATATTTACATATACACAACTCAATATTCAATACAATGGGTACTGCAGTGTAGTATGGAATACAATTTAAAAACGATGCTCTGTACATAACAGTAAGCACGTGATAAGTGTTCTTCTGATGAAGAAAAACACTGTTTTGAATTTGATACACAGCAAGGTTTCCAAAGGTAGTTTCACACTATTAAGTGTATAATTATACATTTCACACCTTTTTCAGATTCCGGAAGTGCTCTATGCTGAGCCCTCAGACTTCAACAGCGTATTTCTGATGATATTCCATTTCTCCCAAGCCTGACTCTCCAAGCATGTGGCACTAACCTTTGAAGATGTTCATAATCTAAAAATGTGCATTTTTTGTTGCATTTCTTTTTCAGTTGTATCAGGTCAATAGAATTACCGTTATAGTGTATTATATCTCGTATAAATTTTAGGTTTCTTTTAAACCAGTTCTGTTTAAAAATTATTTGTTTCAGTTTTGTGTTATGCCACAACGGTTCGTCTTAACTACCTGATACATTTTCAGGAATGAGTTTTTCTGTCATTTGGTACAAAGCTTGCAAGGTATGTTTCCAGAATAAGTTTTTACCTTGTGCTTTACGATTTCGAATCTAGCCTCCTATAATCAAGGTTCTGACTATATCTATGATGTTACTATATTTACAGTTCGTCCCATATAAGCGTCTTATCCACGATATTTTAAAGCTGTTAATAAATGCACCCAAGTTTACCATTCTCGTGTTAAAATAATCGCTTAATTCAGTCTACTTTGCCATTCCATATATTTTCATATAAAATTGTATTTACCCCTTTTATTGTCTCATTTGGGGGGAGGCGGTTTATGAAAGAAATAGGAGAGTTAGGGTGGATATGATCAAAGGTTTTATGACCGTAATTTTTACCAACGTCGTTTGTGTAGCTGCTATTTGGTAAATCTAACTTTTCTCAGGAATTAATTGTCCACATTTCTTGTAGATTTATTGTTGACATGATAGTTCGAAGAACTCAATATCGCAATCAAGTTTTGCCTCCTAGAGTAACAGTTTCATTTGGGATCTTGTCACAAATCCGATAAAGACAGCTTTAGTTTTATCAGCCTTCACTTCTAGTCCTGATATTTTATAGAACTGTTCTGATACAAATCAAACCTGCCAATGGTCGTGGGTTCTTTCCACCATAATGCTGACCGCCGTCGTATGAGTGAAATATTCTTGAGTACGGCGTAAAACATCAACGAAATAAAAAAAATAAATAATTATTTAAAATAAAGAGATTTTGAGAGAGATAACAAAACTGTCAAGAGTTAATTGAGCATCGTTAGCACGCTGACTTCTTTTATGGTTTTCTGTTATTTATGGCATTACCTTTTATGTTTTTTCCACCTGACATGATCCTAAAATCTCCCTACATAACAAGAAAAATATGGCGACAGAGACCACCTTTGCCTGCACCTCCTGCCATTATTTAAAAAACGGCGAGGGGTGTCCATTTCGTTTGATGCATGTTTTAATATTAATGTGACTTTATGTGTTTTTATTTATGTATCGTTGAGCCTACTTAAAGGAGAAGACCTCGGAAGTATTCAGACTACTGATGTACTGGTCTACAAGTATTATTCACAACCCGTGCCACACTTTATATATGACATGTTGATTATGGGAGAAACGATTACTCTTCATGTAGCGCAGCCTAATGACCAGCCAATGCTGGATTCCTCTCCGACATAACGTAGGAAGGTCTTCCAGCAACCTACGGATAGTCGTCTGTTTCCCCAGGGTTCTGCCCGGTTTCCTTCCACCGTAATGATGGCAGCCGTTGTGTAAGTGAAATATTCCTAAATGCCGCGTTTAACACCAATCAAATGATCAAATGAATGAATAAATTACTCTTAATGCATTCACACAGACACACAGATACATGGATATTTATCTATCCATGAACACACACATAACCTGACAGTTTATTTGTGTTTACCGTGTCATGACTGGTGGCATTTTCTGTCGCCTGCTCTCCATGTTCTGGAGGACCTCGATTCCTTTCAAAGTGACGATCACCTCTTCCTCTAGAAGAGCTAGTAACTAAGCTTCTGTACATTGGTCTCCTTGGTGGTTCCAGATCAATCAGCGATGACGCGTTAAGGATATCTTCATCAAGGGTTTTCACAATAATGTTTCTACGGGACGACCATGCAGACGTCACATGTATGCATTCCTGTGCTTTAACAAATAAGGACTGCTTTCTTTTTCTGGGTAAGATATCCTTTGATTTCATACAGATTGTTTTTAAGGGGTCGTCGTTTCCGAACGGAATGGACTTTGTGAAAAACACAAATTTCACGATTACTGCCCTTGGTCCAGTTTTAGTTCTTACTAGTGTTCTAAAAGATAGGCCGCGTCAATATCATTGAGGGAGTGGGATTTTTATTCTCAGCTGCTTGCGTAGTAACTCTACTATTTACGTACACAGTCTTCACTTGTGTCTCTCCGCTCATCACCAGATATACCCCAGATACTGTATTCCATGCAGTAAATCATCAAGGCAGAGAAGTATTTCAGAGGTGGTTAGGATCATCAATATGCATGGGTAGTTGTTGTCAGTCATTATAATATGGGATTGTTGCTATTGTCTGCAAAGATTTGTTTCATTATTCATGTAACGAACCACTTATAGGAGCCGGTAAACCTAGGACCATTAGTAAACTGTCAACATCTTGCAAAGTTCATGAAGTCTTCAGTCGATAAATCCGAATGCAGTCCTTGTGAGCTACATATAGAGAATCATTATGGACAAGCAGAGACGATATGCTGTCATGTTTCTCAGGGCCCAGCGGTAACAGTCTCTCGAACCTGAGATCTGCTGAAAACACCACAATGTTTCTTGACTGCGGGTTTGAGGCGTAGATTTTGTCGTCAGGGCCAACAGCTAGTCTGTTGCAACCGTTGATTTCATTCTCCAGATTTTTAGGCAGAGTTATCTTCATGGAATTTAGAAATTCTCCACCATTATTAAAGGCAAAAATATTGTTTTTAGATACATCTGCAACAATAAATTGGTGATCGGAATTCTGTACGACACACCTAGGATTTTCTAATATACGCTCTCCGATGACCTCTTGCTTTTCTCCAATAGTATTAAAATTCACCACTTTTCCTTCCATAATATCCGCGATGTATAAGCTAGACTCATCAATTCCGTAATACACCCAAGACAACGGGTTCTTTATTGGTATTCGCTTGAGACCTTTATCACTGGTATCACTGAGCTGAATAATTAGAATGCAGTGCTGTTCTGTTTGACCACTAAATGCCGATAACCCCGACTTCGTATGTCTTCCACACATTATTATGCCGTCTGAACACTTCCCCATCATCAATATCTCATTTGGAAACTCTCTGATTTTAGTGTAAGACCTTTCAATTCCTTTTTCGGAGATGTCAAGGAGAAACAAGGCTTTTGCTGTGGAAACATATAAATCCTTAACAGAAGTGGCAACGATTCCCGTGATAACAGATTCCGGACCAGGTGGCCCTGGTAGAGTTTTAATTTCTGATTCGGCAAGGTCTTCTTTTGCGGGTGACAGAGGAGCAGACGTTTCGGTCGAAGGTTGATATTCAACTGACACACCAATGGCACTAGAGAATGTCTCCGAAAGACCAATGGCCTCTTCTTCTTCGGTTCCACCATCGCCAGTCATACGACGTTGCTGTTCGGTTGTTGTTCTGCTGTCACCATAGTCTCTCCGCTTGGTTATCAGTGCGCGAAGCGCTGCTGGTGGGCATGTTAGAACAATTGTTGTGCCCACCAGAGACAAGACAGCAGTAATGCCAATGATGAGTCCTATGCGCTGGTATCGTTCTGCAAAAAGACACAGGTTGCGTATGTTACTTTTTCATTCGTTTCATTTTGGTATGACGACTTCGCTCCCTTGATCGGATCTGGACACATATATGTATATATCATTGGAGTCTTTTTTTCTACTTATACTTAAACAGATAATCATTTGAAGATTTAAAAAAAAAGAATTTATAGCGTCACTACAGAAAAAAAATTTATAATACCTTTGTCTCGTATAATTCACTTAAAGAAAGTTAGACCAATAATAGGCTAAGTTTTTTTGAATTTCAAATAAAGTGTGACGAGTTAAAGCCTGACAGCCTTAAGCACCGATCAAATAAATGAATAAGCTAGTGCACTGAAGGTTTATGTGGCAATATTGACATGAGATGAAGAAAATGCTATGACCATATCTATCGATTGAAAGAGTATGATTTTAGCGTATAAAATAGTACATCGTCAACCATGTGTACTCACGGATTTCTTCACGAGTGGTGCTGTACAGAGCGTACGCGATGCAGACAAGGCCACCTGTAACCAGCGAGCTGATTACAGTGAAAACGGACATCTTCAACACTGTGGAAAATGATGATGATGATGATGATAGTGATGATGGTGATGATGATGATAGAGATGGTGTCGCTGATAAGTTTACACATAAGCATGATGGAACTGACAGTTTTAATGTTGGGCTGTTAGTTCGGTATAACAAACAAACTGGGTGTTTGAGTTTACTTTCAATGTGGATAGACACACTCCCGTCAATTAAATTAGGTCTTAGTGCTCTAAATCTGTAGTTTGTGCGCAGATTTCTGTACATATTTTAATTGTCAGAGAAGGTAGGACATTCGCAAAACATGGAGGCTCATGTTAAATGTATCACTAAAGATGACAGCGGATGTCAATAGTTTCAAATCACATCGATATAATGATAAATACCACTCAGATCAGACGAAAAAAGTTATGAGGCAAACACTATAATTTTCTGCATTATATTTCATTTCCACGATCATATCTAAACAAATTAACAAAAATATTATTTGTTCTCACAATAAATGCACTAAACATAGAAAAAATGGGCGCTCTAGTTTATTGTCGCGAACTAATTTAAGTCAACAGTAAAAGTAAATTTATAGTAGCTGCGACTTGGCGCAAAAAGTTAAGCAAACAACCCATGTTAAGGGAAAGGCTGTCAAATATTTCATCAACATATAAAGCGGACATCTGTTAGTCGCAATAAATTAAAATCATACGCCTTTTCAAATTTTTCGACATCCCTCAAGAGGTCAACACTGCAACATGAGCATAGCAAGATACTGTTTGTTGGGTCAATGGTAATGAGCCAAACAGGAGCTGAAAGCGACTACAGTATCGGCAGACAAGTCAGAGCAGCGACGACGGTCGACACTTGAAGCTGGGAAGTGAAGACTTGCGACCGGCAAACTTTTGCTTGTTGTCAGTTTACCTCATTTATGTTTTTCAGAGTGCTTTATCTATATGGGTTAACGGTACAGCTACACATTATGGTTAGGTACAAAAAATACAATGATTGTAATTGCTATTTATCAGACGTCGCCGGTGTCCAATTACTCCCAATGCGGATTTCTCGTCATATTTAATAAACACTTACATCGAAACAACCCAAAGGGTTCAAACCTCGAGGATTTCTAGTCCACCAGATAATTGTCCTAGTCTTTGCAAGTGTACCAAAGATTACAACAAGGAGAATAAAACCTGAGTAGCGACGACAGGGTGGTATCCACCCAGCCGTCTGGTCGACGTTTTTCCCTGTCACCCGCTAGAGTGACTGATTAATATTCGATATACACAAGGGGAAGGATATTCAAAAGAGGGGGTCGTTCATAGCTTAAACCTGCTAAAAGTGTTAGTGTGCTATTATAGCACTTGAATTGCGGAGAAAATAGGCCTACGGCTGCTTTTGTTTAGTTTTGCTTTTGCAGACGACAGGGTTTCGGTCCTGATATAATGAGGGACACATAGACGGTGGTGAGAATTGCAAGTGTGAGTAAAGAGAGTTTTAGACAGTGACGTCGATTGAAGTCCAAATACGATGCCTGGATTTTTTTATTGTAGGCCTTTGGGGTTTTAATTCTGCTATAAAAACAGAACTAGTGGGGCACTACTACTCTACTCTGTAAGTCTTTACAGGATGAGTGGGAATGAAACAAAAAACTGAATAATCTGACACTTAGGTTGGATTTCACCGGTTGCGTGTGTTAATTTGTCAGTGGTATTATAATGCATATTTCCGACGTCGCAATGTTTTCTCGATTTAGCACACCCATACGTCTTCCCATCCATGAGGTTAATATTCAAAATACATTAATAAATAGATACACTTAGCCGAGCCTCCAAATTGCTAGATTAAATCGATGAATTCGATTATACATACGGAAATAAAATAATATTTTCTTACCAAAAATAACTGGCTGTTTCCGTAGCGCTCCCACGAAAGGCTCACAGGATTCGCGCTTGAGAGTTATCCCCCCTTTAGCCAGTATGATCGTAAGGATAAGTGTACCCAACCACAACAAACCAACTGCAGCAATCAAGCCTTTTGATGCTCTTTCTGGCATTGGACCTGTTCAGAGGTAAAAGCAAAATTAACTTAAAAATAATACATTCAAATATTACAGGATTTAAATGCATCTTTTGAAGTAAACGTTATAGGAATAAACACGCCATTTTATTGTGCAAATTCGTTTAATTTTAATTAATTTGATTTGTAAAAATAACTCTTTCAGCGTGAGACAGAAGACGATTTATGAGATTTCATGAGGCTTTTTTCCAAATTTAAAAGTCTTTTTATTTTCATATTTAACTATTTGTTATCACAAACGGCCATGAAGCAATGGTTTCTATCTTTTAAGCCAGAAACAATATACTGTATGTTTGATGCCAATCTATTATTTAATTCTTATGTTTTAAGCACGCAATTTTTTTTTGATCTATCGCTTGATTTATATATTTTTTGCTTGATCTGTATTATGCTTAACTCCGAATTCAAACATTCCTCGCTTTTTGGTGATGGTCATGTTGTTACTGCTGACATATAGGTGTCGAATTTGTTGAATTCTAATCGTGAATCTGCCCTTCAGTCTACATACATTACAGTCATGGGTGGTTGTATTCTATGCTGGGCGCTGCTGTCACCATCATCTTTATAGCGTTATTTACGCGCATGTGGTCTCGCTGATGTCTCCAGAACGCACTAGTAGACACATTCATTAAATTTACGGCAAACAAATGCAAGATGAAGTATTGCTTACATGGGGACTCTTTCTCAATGGGCACTTCCGCTACAGTAAGAATCACCGTATTTTTAGTCGAGCTAGGAATTTCGTTGTAGACCTCAACTTCACAGGTATAGTTGCCGGAATCCCGTGACTTCGGATCAAAGAGAACCAGAGCTCCACTGTCTCCCCGAACCACACGGTCTACAAACTCTCCATAAGATGACAGGCGGTTTTTGATGTTATACTGCATGATCAATCTCCTCCCATCCGCTATTTCTTGGTACCATGTGATCTGAGGGTTCTCGTGCGTATCTGTTGTGAACTCACATGGCAGGATGACCACGCAGTCAGAATTCTTGGCTCTGATTGGCTTTTCAAATGGCTGAATATGGACGCCAGCTGAACCTTCTGAAAAATAAAAAGGAATGAACCAATCATACAATAATTTAGTTCACCTGACCACTTCATTTATTTATTTGTTTATTTGATTGGCGTTTTACGCTGTACTCAAGAATATTTCACTTATTCGACGGCGGCCAGCATTATGGTGAGAGGAAACCGGACAGAGCCCGGGTGAAAAACCAGGACCATCCCCACGCTGCTGGCAGACGTTAACACGTACGGCCAGAGAGGAAGCCAGTATGAGCTGGGCTTGAACTCACAGTGGGAGGCCTCTGTGTGATTGCACTGCGCTAGCGCGCTGGCCAACTGACCCACGGAAGTTATCTAACTGACCATTTCAGTAATCACTGAAAAATTTTAAAGAATGAATATACTGTCCACGCACTCTTGGAGAAATTTCAAATAAGGAAACCCTTTTGTTCACGTCAGTCAGTTATAATGCGTCTATTTTCAGCAGTTAGCAATACACATATGAAAAGAAACTTGTAATCAATACTCAAGAAGATTTAGCGAATGTGTACACGCCAACACACGGATAAGGGAAATGTTGCCATCAAAAGTTTTACATTAACAATTTCTTTGTTTCTATTTCTACTTGTGGAACTATGAAACGATTCATTCCACGTGTTATGCTGTAAAAACATGATGCTCTTTAAAATCAAAAAGTTATTACTCCTTCACAACAGCACGTTTTCACAGATTTCAAGTATATATTCATACCACACGTGCATTTCCTATCGTTACTATCGTTTGAGTCACCAACCATCTGTTTAAACTGTCGCGTTCTTCAAGAATCAGTTATAGGCCCTGCTCTTTTTTGCTGTTTTTGTATCGCTAAAATTTAAGCTCGCCAGCAGACAATTTTGTAGAAAGATATAACATAATAATAAAGCGATATTCCTGGGTATAAATCTTCCGCGCCTGTCTTTATCAGAGTCTGCATTGTAAACATCGTTCATTTCAGATTTGTGTGTTACACAGGATTTCTTGTAAGGACGTTGTGAAAATACGAAAAAAGTGATGTTAACTTTTTATGAATGCATGAGAAGCACATATAGTCGTCAATTATTACTAGACCCACTCAGAAAGAAAAAGTAACATTCAGTGGAAAATTATATTTGTGTGATGGGCATTTCGAACGACCCTTTGATGGACTGCTAATCTCACAGACTTATGCACTAATATATTCTAAATGTAAAGATACTGTTTAACATCCCAATAAATGCACGTGTTTTATTGATTCATTAATGTATTTATGAGCATATCAAACTATAAAAATGATTAAAATTCCATTCACAAATATATTCAGTAGGGTATCGCTATCAGAGAGGAAAAGTGATAAACAAATGGCGCGTTCGACTCTCAAACAGAGATAGACCTTACACAAGATCAAAACGGAGAAACACAAGGACGCTTGAATAAGTTCAACACATTTATTTGAACAAAATAGATAAATAGTCCAACTGACAATAATCAATTTATTTATCTGATTGGTGATTTACGCTGTGCTCAAGAATATTTCACTTGTACGACGGCTGTCAGCATTATGATGTGAGGAAACCAGGCAGATTCCGGGGAAAACTCACTACCATCTGCAGGTTGCTAGGGCAATAATATACAAAAAGATTAAACATAATTTTAAATTATATACTCCAATTACTGGAAATGGAAAAGACAGAATTTGCATGTACAAGTACATTCTATATTATGACGTAATTGTTTTCCTTTGTAGCGAAGAAAACATTTGCAGCAATGTTTATGAAATCCAAATTGCATGAGTGGGATAAAGACATGTTACGTTACATAAACCCCAAGAAAACATTTGTGAGGATGATATGGTCAAGGTAGATTATTAGGTTTATAATTAACGCTATTAAAACTGTGAAAATTTCTGTATTAATAAAGTAGGCTTAAACTTGTATTTAAGTATGCTGGCTGAAGGACAACTTCAAAAGCCCTTATTGAATATAACACATACCATTGGAATTGCAATTAAAACAAAAGGGAAAAAAACAGTGTGCACTGGAACTGTTAACAAATTAGTCTTTGCTGTGAATAATTACATTACAAAACGAATAGCATGTGGTGAGAAAAAGAAGTGACACACATATCAAATCTTTATATATATATATATATATATATATACATGTGTTGGCCTATCCTGGTAACAAGATGAAGTTTGGTATTCAAGTAGAGCTGAATTATATTAATATGATGTTTGAATCTAGTACATCTACTTCATTCTTGCGCCAGTCTTTCTCCAAGAAAACTACTGCAATGTCGCCCTCATTATCATATTTTACATTTTACAAGAAGAAATTCACTAGTCTAGTGGCATCTTCTGTATATGTGGGCACCATTGAGGGGTCACTTTTGCCACGAACTAATCCACTAAAGCAAGGGAAAGATTTATGACCAACTTTAAACTTGAACGTAGGGCTATATTATTGGAAAGAAAGATGCGATGAAGATTGCAGAGTTTAACTGGTGGAAAACAACAATGGCTGTAATGATTGCAATAAATATTTTATCTTTTAAGTCAGCACATACGGATTGCATTACTTGGTTGTCCTGTAGTTTTTGTGTAAGAAAGTTTTTTAAGCCTGCAAGGTGGTAAATAGTGGCAACGGCATTATGGTTCAGAGTGTTTAAATTGATTTGTGTTTCAAAGGATTGCAATGAGGTTTGTTGCTGATAACAGCTCCAGCTCTGTAGTGTTGCGTTGTCACGGGACAACTCTATATGCTCATGCTCTCGAAGTCCTGCTGCCATTGCTTCAGCCGTTCTCAACAGAATGTGCAACAACAACATGATTTTAAGGCATTCATCAGTTAGGTTTTTTAAGAAAGAGTAATATACCCCGCCCTCCCCTGGTGTGGAGTGTTTTTTCCTATTCAGAGATTACTTGAGTTCCAAGAGAGAAAATTCGTCATTAACGGCTAGATCATCGAACAAAATATCATCAAAACTATGGAGTAGCTCTTGTTGTTCTTTGTGTTTGATAAAATCAGAATCAAAGTTGCTAGAACTTGAAACATGAGAAAACTTTTCCGTTAGTAGATTACACTTATCAAAGTCACTAACACAAGAGGAGTTATCGGATGTCAAAGTAGGAATATTATTAGACTTCTTAGCACCACTTACTGCCTTTACCTGGGCCCATACTCTCTTTAGTGGTGTTGAACTAGTAATGCCAGGTAGTTAAGGGATCATAGAGAAAAACGGTGTATTCCCCGGTGTTGATTTAGATGTGTATCCCAGACACCATGGAAAGATAAAACCCAGCTTCATTTGTTTATTTCATAAACACTGAACAAATTAAGGTTGTTTCATATTCATAATTTTCCAAACATCTAAGCCGCGTTAAGCGTTAAGTCATTTGCATTGTTTTTTTTTTCTGATTTATTACATAAATGCTCTATAAAAAGTCCACAGTTGTCCTTAGGAATCATTTTAAGGAATTTGGAAATAGTGTACTTTAAAGAATTTCAAAATTATTTTTAAAGCTTTAACAATGCTAAAACAGTTGCGTCTGTAAAATGCCGTAAAATCTGGACCTCCGGCCGTTCGTGGAGAGGCCCGTCAGGAGCCTGTGGATGTTCGTGGGTTTCCCCTGGGCTCTGCCCTCTTTCCTCCCAACATAGAGCTGGCCGCCGTCGTATAAGTGAAATTCTTGGGTTCGGAGTAAAACACCAGTCAAACAACTCAAGTAAAACCGCTGACCAAGATGACCATTTTACTGCGGTTGAAAATCGGGTGATCTGTACATCAAGCTTAAACGCCTTTTCTCTCATTTCCGGTGGGGCTGTCTCTGTCAATCATGAATTCTCAGTCGTTCTGAAGGCAAGGGTGCAAATGGGGATTCCCCTTTCATCAACACAAAACCCGCCTGTAAGATGCCTTATGATTGGACGATATTAAGGTCACTGTCACCGCAGGCCTGTAGGGTTTGTAGGGCAAACTTATTCTCGCTTCAGTTCGTTATGTTGTTAATATAGAAAATCTATTCACACACCACTTGAATATCACTGTTTTGCAGCGCATTTTTCCTTCTTCCGCTTGAAAGTTGCCAGTGACATAATATCGATGTACGCATAATGCAGATATACTTCACCTGGAAAAAAAGTGACCCCAGCCATTATCTCTGATGCATTCATGTATTTTGCGTATAAAACAGAGGCAAGAGGTCTGCGGCTCATTCTCACAGTATATGCATGTACATACACGTATTCCATGTGTGATGTTTTTAAGACCGTTTTCCTCGACTCACTTGTAAAATAAAAAAACACTGGCTCGCTTCCAACGAACCCCAGACCCTTGACCAATAATTATTGCCTTGACCAAGGAGCTCGAGTTTGCTAACCAGTGAGCTCGGGTTCTCCCTTCAAGCAATGGCCGCTTCGACTGCGGTCTTAAGTCAGGAGTTGTGCCAGACCGCTGGCCAAGGGTGGTGGTTTACTGGAAGAACTGCGGTGTCGCCCACTTATAAACCGTGGGGACCGCAGAAAAAACATCCAGAAATCGGAATTAAGTTTTATAGTCGGCCCGTGTTTGTAAGGACATAAGGGAACGAAGGCGTTGAGAATATTTTCATAATGCTGTCTAGACTAGTCGATATTGCATAAATTACGTGAAAGAGATTGCTGGACCAATTACATTAATGGGGAAAATTTCCAGAAATATATCTTTGGACATTTTGCTTGTCTTTGCAATTCTGAGTGCTGACGACATTTGCCACTCCCCTGCTTCACACCTGTGGTTGTATTTATATCAATATCAAATATATATAAGGCATAATATAATACAAGAAGTAACACGTCATGTCAGTTATATGACTGTGGTACTTTTGAAGACGTATCTGTGGTAAGTCGAAGTGGGGGGGGGGGATCTGTCATAAGCCTAGACATACATCTCAACATATTTATAAGACTAGCTGGCTGTATTGGAAAACAGTTAACTTTGTACTATTTTGTTATATCAAAGGCCATGACCTACTTATAAAACACATCGCCGCCGGGTACGTGTGCAGAAAGACTAAGGACAGTGTACGACTTAACACCTGCGCAGTGAATGATCTACTTACGCTGAAGAAGTCCCACGTATACCAGGAGAAGGCTGGAAAGTCGTTGACAAATTGGCATAATGCCAAACCAGCTGCATGGCTGCCGATCCACCATTATCCCTGCTTGTTTTGCCGTCCACTGTTGTGTTACCGCCATTGCAACAAAAAGCCGGTTAAGAACCAACAACAAAACTAGAGGCAGGGATGGCACGTTAATTCTCCTAAGGTCACTGTGGCCTTAATGTAAACCGATAGCAGTGACGCAAACAGTGTATTTATGCACGGAGGCCCCCTTCATGGCTCTTGTCATCGGCGGTAAAGCAAGCTGCCTGGCAGTATTGTTTTGTTTTTTTTTCTTGTTTTTTTTTTCTTTATTTTCTTTTCATTAACACCACTATACGAAACTGGAAAATACTTTATTTGAGGTGTCGGAAAAAACTATATTTGTGAAAAAGATATAAACTGAAAGGAGAGGTCTCACGCAGTGAGAAAGAAATTTTTATTTTCGAGATAATTCCCTGGCGATAACCTCATATCAGCCAGCCTTGCCAAGGAAACTCTGCGAGCAACCTGCGGATGGTCCAATATTTTCCCTTGACTCTGCCCGGTTTCTTCTCACCGTGCGCCTGGCGGTCGTTGTATACGTGATATATTCTAGTGTGAGGCCGTAAAACACCTGTCAACTAAATCAAAATCAAAAATACAACAGCGGAGCCACAATATTTCTTCCAGTGCGCTGTGGTTGTGATACTTTCACTTTTAGGTGATACACGAATGCCTCGGTTTCTGGCCCACTGGAAATCAGCGGTGACACAAAAAAATTTGAATCTCATAGGCATACGTCTCTGATATGTAAGCAGGTGCACTTCTAAAAAGAGCGTAGCGGAAACGCTATAGAATTTGAAAACATTTGTTACGCGGTGCGATAATAGATAACCTAGACGGTTTGACGTGACCAGCTTACTGAACATTGATGTCGTCAAGGAGAGTTATGACAATTGCGCCCATTTAGTGTAACATGATGACCCAGTGGGGGGTAAAACTGTTCATGATATCCACGGTTCAGCTTAATCGCCGTGGGTAAGTTCTAAGCCAGACTGGCATCCCAGCCTCCTAACTCTCGGGTTTACGTCAGACTGCATAATGTATAAATGTGCTATGGAGTGAGACACGGCCGTATTAGATTAACGGCCACCATTATGGTGGGTAGAAACCGGACAGAGCCTGTGGCAAACCTACCTAGTGTCTCCAGGTCAAAATCCAGATTGTCATTTTTCTTCTAAACTATATATGGATAAAAATTCCTATAGTCTACCGCACATATGCATTTCAAAGCTCCATGCTACTTCTCATAGAGTTGAGCTTTGCAAGTGGGGTAAAACATTGCTGATTTCTTCAGAGGGGTTCGCAGATTTACTCAGAAATCACAAACTGAATGAACTGAAAGAAGTATAATTCTAGGATTTCCAGTCGAGGCGAGTCTAGTTTGTAAATATTACTGGATGAAGTCTGTATTATGAAACTTCTTGTGGAAAAACCTTGATAATCAATTTCCACAGAAGGATAATAAAAGAAAATTTAGTTGTGCACTTCTACCTCACAGGTGTAGTTGGCGGAATCACGTGATTTCGAATTAAACACAACCAGAGCCCCTATGTCCCCTCTAGACACGAGGTTGAAAAAACAACAACAACAACAGACGACAACTGGATGTTTATGTCATATCGCATGATTATCCTTCTTGAATCGCGTCTCTCTTGCTACCACGCGATCTGTGGAGCCTTCCAGGATGTCCTGAATCTCCAGAATCTCCTGCCCTGATTCGTTCGTCAAATGGTACAATGTTTCCTGCATCTGGAACGAAAATGTAAATTTCACTGCTAAACAGTGAATGCCTATAAATTTATTTATCTTCATATTCATTTATTTATTTTTTTATTTATTTATTTCTTTATTTACTTTACCGACGATTCCCGTTTAACGCCATACTTAAAATGTTTCGTGAATACGTTGCCAGTCAGTTTCATTGATGTGGAGACCTGAATGCCTGGGGTAAACCATCAAATTTTGACAAGTTTCTTTCGAACTTTCTCTTATGTGACCTGCGGATAAGAACAACATATTGTTGGATAAAGGATGATCGGCCTCTAGCGAAGGTTGGACTGTGCAAACAGCCACGTGAGATTTGTTGACCGCTCATGGAGCCTATTTTATTTTTCAGGGTGGATTTGAACTCGCTTTTTGTGAGTCCAAGGGTTTGAAGTGGAAGCAGTCTAAGCCATTAGTGCACAAACCGCTCCTTAGCAATTGTTTCTCTTGAGTCAGGCACTGAACATTGCCAAATAAACAAATGATTTCTTGTACTTCTCTAAATTTCTGTGTCATTCATATTAGTAGATGTCCTTTAGAAAATGAATGACAATCATAAAGTGCAATTCCGTACATGTAACGACACCACGGGTAATGTGTCTAGGCTTTCCGTGTTCTAGGGTGGAACCCGCCCTCTTGTTAATTAAAATCATTTAGAGTTTCATTTGAACATCCAGGATTAGAGGGATTGAAAGAGGTGAGGTCATTAGTTAGATATTTTCTTGTTTTTATTTTTTTTTTTTTGGCAGAACTTTACAACGCTCAGTGTAGAGAGTAAGACGTGATATCATTGGCTGGAGGATACTGAATTTTATTGCACATCTTCTTTCAGACATCAGCGTTTTTGTTCACATGTCATTGCTGTGCACATCCGGGTTATCAAAATGACACCATGACAAATAAGCAATGCGCCACTTCTCCTATAAATGGTTTTGATTTTACGACCTCCTCAAGAATATTCCATTGATACGACAGCGGCCTGCGTTGTGGTGGTACGAATTCAGATTAAGTGTGGTGGAAACAGGTTGATGTCAGACATTTCCACCCACGAGCGGAGAGGATGCCAGCATGATGAGCTGCAATTGAACTTATAACCGGCGAGAGTCATCATCGGTCGTAACGCTGTGCTAGAGCGCTAACCCGCTGAGCCATAGAGAACATGTGTGTTGTGAAATTTACTGAATGACAAGTAAGCAACAAGTAGCTTTTCCAAGAAACTGCTGTATTTAGACATAGTAATGTAAACAAGCAACAGGATGTGGGTGAATAATGTATGTAATCCTTCCAACAAAATCATTCTAGTAAGTCAGACCCCCTCTACAAGCTAAAGATCATTGGTATACATCGGATGCTTTACGTCTGACAGATAATATCTCCTTTAATCTGTCTTATTTTGCACTGTACATTTCATATTTAAACATTTCGGAGAAATTACGACACTCTGGAAAATACAGGTGTTTGAAAAGAACCTATATGATCACGTGCAGAGAGAACTATTGCTCTCACAAGTAGACACCACATTTACCCTGACGAAAAAGCACCATAACGATTCGATCTGTTAAGTACGACATGAAACCCATGCATACAAACACACACACTCATACCTCAAACAGACATATTTCATCTCATAAACACACAACGACATACTCCAGCGATTTGTCACAGAACACCAGCTACCTCTCTCGGGGAGACTTTATCCTGACCGCTAGAATACAAACGCTGAAAGCAAAACCAGTGCACCGACGACAATGACGGTATTATACCAATGTTTTCAGTTAACCTGTAAAACCTGGCCTGTTGTAAATTTACCTCAATTAAGGTTTATTCATATATCAATGTAAATACTTACAATTACCAAATTAGGAGGCCTGTATCAAGATGTCATGAGCAGCATAAGGTAAATATTCTTGAAATATTGCATGCAATTTATTCCACGTTACTTCCACAAGAAGTTGATTAGCTCTTGACATATGTTTGATCTCGTTCACCAGTGACAAGATAGGGCTGTCAATCCAATTATACCAAAAACTATCACCTCGCTGTGGGAGGCAAAGAGGAATTTTCTTGCACGTGTTTTGCACCACGATGCCAATGTGGAATATTCTGTTTATTAGTCACGCAACAGCATATAATACCGAGCCCACAAACTATACTAATTTTATCTCAATCTGAATAAGAGAAAGTATGCATTATCTGCCTACAGTGTACTGCACTTTATCTCGCGTCAGACAAAACCCTCTGCTTTTCATTGGATAATAATGTTCACGTTGTAGACGTGTTTATCTCTATACCTCGCAGCACATGCTACACGCGTCTGATGACAGGACTCTCTGGAGAAAGCCATGAGGTGGCAGTTACAGTGTGACGTAGCAAAGACCTCAACGACACAACGTCACAAAGGGAATGTTGAAGGAACATTGTCAAGAACGGTATTACGTCATAATTCCCAGACCACTGCTTGGTGTAATTCAAGGCTCCTCGACGTGACGGGAAGTCAATGTTGAAGCTTCTTTTGTTTTTCAAGAATCAAACCTTTAGTGTTGCTTTTCGGATTTTCCGCGGGATAAATTCGTTACATGGTCACCGAGTAAGAGAATACGAAACTATATGTGGTCAATAAGCCTCATTTTTCATATATGAGACTTACAGACCCCATATAGTTTTGTATCCTTTCACTCAGTAACAATGCACTGGTATCTAATATTATCCTCACCAGACAGAGGTGTTTTTGATTTCAAAAAACAAATTTTCAGTATAGTCTTAAGGGTCTTTCGCGGGATAAATTCGTTACATGGTCACAATAGGAAACTGTAGGCCTATGCGTCAATTAGCTTTATATTGGGCTTACAGACAACATGTCGCTCAGTATTCTTTCACTTGGTACCCATGTATCTAATAATACCCGTCTGCGGCGAGAGAGCTCTGTGTAGGTGTAGATACCTGTTTCTGTGTGTTGTGTTGCAAACCTGGCGCTAAATTTCGTCTACAGGGCACAGGCTAGAAAATAATATATACAAACGGGTGCATCTGGGTCAGGTGAACAGTTCATGGTATAGCAGCGGGCCTGGGTAGACTGATTCTTTTGTTCGGTGAATCTGATACACTCGTGTCTTGATGTTACGCCAGTAATGACCACTGACGCAGGCCCACGCAAATTCTAAACATCTTATACATTGGGTAAATACAATTCCAGGTATTACATCGGAAAAATATGAATTGATAGTGTGGATCGTTGAAATGTGTAGATGATAATATTTATGTAGACACTGAATATGTACACTCTATGTATCAAGCTATAGAAAGAGGGTAAAAAATAAAAAACAAACAGCAAAAACACAGAGCTTTTTGTGTACAAGATCGCTTATTTAAAGTCATTTGTCAATACCGGTGTCTGGCTTCCGCGCAAATGGAAGCTGAGATTTGTATGATTTCCTATATGACTTGTACAGCACACCAGTGACGAAGCTGGTTAGGGTGATTAAACCCAGAAAATAAATCAAGGTTCAATGCTGTCCACACGCCAAATTACTCGTCTAGATTTTCTTACATTATCTAAATTTCACTTGAATTCAGAACTGCGTGTATGTAATGACAGCCAGCTTTAAGGACGCCACTGATATCCCCACGTTGTTGTCTGTATGTCTGTGGACTAAACACGTATTTGTAGATGTGCTGCGGGTTTAGGTAAGATAGTGGGTAAAGCGCCTGCCTCTATAAACGCCTCAACTCTAAATCTAACCATACCTGACACTAAAATCAACACCCCGTTTGCTATATCTCTTGTTGCTCCACTCAGGGAGAAGGGAGATTCGTCACTGGTGTCTCCGGCTTGACAACACTACAACTGAGTGGCCAATGAATCCGATCTGGTACATACGTGAAAATGAAGATGAAAACGACATTAGATCCCAAACAATATATGTTTGAGTACGGTATCACTTATATTACATTTCAAACTACGGGCAGGATAGAGATATGCTTGTTCTCATGAAGAACTCGTTTAATTTCCATTCAGTAAATTTTGCTCGGCAGTAAACCCCGTCTGTAAAAAAAAAAATATTAACACTTTTCTGGTCCCAGGACCACGAAACTGTTTCAGGTCTTGGCCAGAGTATGTCTAGTTTCAAAACAATTTTCCCTGAAGCAATTTTTACTTACCTGAAAAGTTCCTGTTTGAAAACTTATAGTGACGATTTTCAGCCTCAGATAGATAATTAGCGTTAACTGTAAGTTTGTTAATTGTAAAAATCAGCACTCACACCACAAGCTGGAACTTGCCTAAGTCAAGTTTTTCACAGCTTCGCGGTCCTGTACCTCTGTTTCTTAAAAGGAGCCCAGTGAAACAAGTGAGACACCCACGTATGATTTTGTGCCCTCCGAGGATTTCTTTTTGAATGTATAGTTATGAAGTATGGATATCTCTGATAAGTGCCAAATGCAATGCCTTCCAATTATCTGGGAATTCCTTACACGAAGTTTATCAACTATTTGCATTTACATATCTTAAGGTTTGCGACTAAGGTACATAAAACATGGATGTGTCTACATCGCAAACGGTACACTTAGCATTCAGAAATGCTCTTGGGTCCTCATGGATATCAGCTAGGCAATTTTGCGACTGTTACTTGTGTTTATTGGTGAGATGACAGGTAACTTGTACCCTCAGCAATGTCATGGAAATCCACTTATTGGCCTTTTTTTTAGAAATTCTTTAGTACACAGCTGAGCAATAAATAAACAAATAAAATTATTAAATAATAATGCAAATAAAAGAAATTAAAGGAATAGATCAATAAATAACCGTGTGAATGTTTGATCAGATAGGTACTCAGAGCATTTCCCAATGCGTGATAGATGCGCCATATACATACTCAAAAATGATTTACTCATGTAATGGCGGCCGGTTTTCCTTTTTTAACTTTTAGGAAAACGGACAGTAGGCCTGGAAAAAAAACGCCTCCCCAGACTCCTGAGAGGCCTCTTGATGAATGTATGATAGGGACAGCGACACCCTTTATATTCATAAACGCCAGGTCTCTAAATGAAGTGCAATTAGCAAATACTGATTTTTCTTAATATTGTTTTATTTATACACAAGCGATACTTTCTCCAGCCACTTAAGTAGACAGATTGATAAGTAGCTTTTCTTTATTATACCTATTTGTATAGGAAGAAACGTGTGACTTGCAATCGAGCTGGTACATGACACAGATGCCTACCATTGTCTCCATATTTATAGTGCTATACACTAATTACGGAAAAAATAATTAAACCCCACAAGAATCTACATGTAGTACAGTGGCATTGTAGTGCCACTGGAAATGCGAAACATTTTTCATTGATTTACAAGGGTTCCAGAATTTTACTGTTAATAGACCGCCGTTGAACACCAACCAACCAAATCGATCAATTCACCGGTCAATCATTTTGAAAGTGATTTCTTTATCTAATCTTTTTGATGCATAAGTGACACTTTCCTTTGACAATGAATCATGCAGACAAACATTAATAGTCTTAGAAAGCAGTGTGAAGGCCAATTGCCCAACCAATACGTGTGCCGATCATATTAGCTCACTGCGACATCACCGGACATGCCGTGTGGTGACAAATTCCTCAGATTTAAATGCATTTTAGTTCCTCTTTTATGATGTAAGCAAAAATTTAGTTCTCTGGATCTTTATTTTCTCTCCCTTCATATTTAGATGCCTTTATTCAGGAATAAAATTAATTTATTAATTTGAATGGTGTTTTTTTACTCCACACTCAACGATATTTCACTTACATGACGCAACCAACACTTTGGTGTGAGGAAACCCCACAGAGCCCCGGGGAAAACCTACGATCATCTGCAGGTTACTGGCAGACCTTCCCACGGATACAGGGATACTGCGCTGTGGTATAACGCTGACCACTCGCCCACGGACCTTTCCAAATTTGACGGGATAGGAAACCAGCTTGCGCTGGGCTTGAACTCACAGCGATCGTACTGTTGAGAGGCACCTGGTTTCCGAAAAGTGGTTTTTATCGCCCTGCACCGCGAATAATCACTCCACATACCTTTAGCTGGTCAATTCCACGTCATAATATCCCTCTTTCCATCGCCACATGCATAATGTTGTAATCACAAGCCGATACAGTTTTATTTCTCGCGATAAAGCCTCCAGGTTATATTGTCGCGAGATATTTTAGGATAGCCACAGTTTCCCGTGTCGTTTTAGTGGATGGTGCACCCTGAATATATGAGCCGTGCCCGGCACCCAAACAAGTGGACTTCATAATTTGCAGCTGATATTCATTCAGATAATTCACGACCATAATATATACACAAATGAAATTGGCAAACTGAGTTGCGACTATACGTCGGTACACTATTCATTTCACCGACCGCTTATGGGCACAATACCATTTTGTAGAAATGGATATAATTTAGTCTCAATATTGGGTTATCTCTCTCTATATTTGGCTACAGCCACTACGCAAGCTTGACCACTGAAACCTGTGCGTCGTTCGTGACTTGTTTAGGCTTAGTCTCTTCACTGCTATCCTTGTGCTGGACTATAATCCACATGCGTTAATAAAGATGTTTTAGGTGTTCGCTGATGTGTACACTTTTCATAAAACGAATGTACATAAATCAAGTACTTTTTGTTGACAGTTGAAACATGGCCTTTATTCCAAGATTATTTTCTTCCAACATCACGTACGGCCTCCCCAATGTGGCCCTTTTGCTCTTCACGTTGTAGAAAATTTCATTACAGAATTTCAGTGGCCACAGTTATGTATGTATGTATGTATATATTTATTTATTTAGTTGTTTGCACGTTGTACTCAAGAATATTTCTCTTATACGAGTGTGACCACTAATATACTGCGTGGATGGCGGACGGAGCTTGGAGAAAACCCACGAAAATGCGCAGGTGGCTGGCACACCTTCCCACGTACGACCGGAGAGAAAGCCAGCGTGAACTGGGCTTGAACTCACAGCGAACGCATTGATGAGAGACCCTATCGCGTTAGCCACATTGACCACGGAGGCCCACAAATAACAACGGCCTACAGCATTCGGTGTTGCAAGAATGTCACGCTTCCAACTACTGACTGAAGTCGACGTTGCTTAACTTCATTGATCGGACGAGAACCATGTATTAATAGAAGCAACAGTTGAGAACAGAGCATTTTTATTCCAAAATCACTTTCGACATCCTCACCCGTGAGTCCCTAGCATTGTTGAATATTTCATTACAAAGTTTCCTAATGGTAACAATGACGTAAGCTGGCCCACAGTGAGGCACATGCGCTGTAGGGATTATGACATACACAGTCTCAGCGTTATCTTTATCATAGGAAAATCTTGTGAGGCTGCAAAGCCATTGACAATTGTATATATATATATATATCTTTCAGGAAATATGGGGGAAAATCAGCGGACTGATTACCTTGCTGTGTGAAAAATCAGCCGTGCAACCCTCAGTGTGGTATATACTTTATTACCATTATGTAATGTGCTTGTGTATTAATGCCGAGTCATTGCATGATACATGGACCGATATGTAAATATTTACTTTCTGATGACCTTATAATATTATGTACCAGTAGATTTGGTAGATACGCTTGCTTGCTTTTTAAGCCATTCATTTCTGCAGATATAACCTAACTGAAAGTACGGATCGCCAGGGCCGTTGGAATAAGGTTGAATTCGGACGGAAGGTTTGGCTCGCCCAGGAGTCATCTTTGAGTACATTCCGTAGATCACTTGTTGGTCCGTGCTGATGAAGTTAGACTCCAGACAGTAGTTCACGAAGCGAATGTAATCGCGTGTGAAGGTTTCCATCACGTCAATTCTCGCTAAATTCATCGCTCCGCTTACCCATACAATGTTGTCAAAGACGATTTTTTGGGGATATAGACTGTCGTCGAATGTACCAACCTGCGAATATGAAACCTTGTCTGGATCAAAGTTCGATGGAAGAGACAGCCCAAAACGCAAATTCTCTTTGTCAAAGCGAAAAAGACCAATATCCAACCAGCTGATGTATTTGGTACCAAAATAATTTTCTTTTGCCACTTTTTGCAGGAATTCAAATTTTGCATGCATTGCGCAGGAGTACTCGGGTACGACGGTGTTTGGAAGGTGCTGTGGATAACCCGGCCTACGAAAGATTTCAGCGATTCGGTCTCTCAGTCCAAATGACCACAAATCTTTTCGTTTTATGAGGAACGTCTTAGTGTTGTGTGCGAACTTTGAGCGAAGTCTGGTGAAGTTTGCATAAACCTGCTCGTCGTCAAAAAAGGCCACG
Source organism: Acanthopleura granulata (assembly GCA_016165875.1). NCBI lineage: Eukaryota > Metazoa > Mollusca > Polyplacophora > Chitonida > Chitonidae > Acanthopleura > Acanthopleura granulata. The sequence goes on from JABBOT010000006.1 coordinate 15,876,940, forward strand.
ACTGGGTTAGTTATTCGGCTGAAGACTTCCATCCACTTCATATACTCCTTTGGACCCCGCACATTGTCTTTCTTGCCTTTGAAAAACTTCCCTATGTTGAGGTATGAGGTTACTATGGTAATATCATTGCTTAACGGTTCGGAATGTTTTTGCTGAAATTGAAGAAAACTACATCAGCATACATTGATAGTTGTAATTAAAGAGGTAGGCCTATTGTTCCTTATTATCAATTACCAACGACTGCTTGAGACAGAAGCCTACAGATGTCACAGTGAAAAATGAAATTTGGACTTGTTTACTCTCGCTCGTAATTCCATTCCACTCTTTCCTGGAAATTTCGACTTCTTACTCGAGAATACTCGAGACAGGTCCATGTACTTGTTGTGTATGCATCTGCAGCCACGTTAATTACTTTTTTCAAACTGTTGACCGTCTATGCGGAGAGCAACATGAAGGAAACCTGTGTACCACTTGAAAACATTCGTTTACTTTAGGCCTACTTCTTATATACGATCTACACATATTCATGTCCAGCATTGCCGAAATTTTGTGATAAACACAACCTCATGAAAATCCAGCACCCAGAGTATTTATTGTCACTATCATATATACTAAATGGAGAGGGCATACCGACGTGTAACGTGACAGCAAAATCTCTCGTCATAAATTTCATACCAAGACACAAATGTCAAACATGAAGAAATCGAAATTTCGAGAGAAAATTAGCGTAAAATAGTATACGATTAGAATACTGGTTTTATTCAACTCCCTAAGACACTTAGAGCGTCATTTTATCATCAATGAAAACTTTTGACTCTCTCTCGTTGCATGAATCCGACATAATATTTTTTTTGTATGTTACCTATCGCCTTTAATGCTATGTGTTTTTGTCGTTTTTGGGAAACTGGCCTTACGATTATTGACCTTAAGCGTCCATTTTGCTTGGCGGCTTATATACGAATGCCGGTTTCGACGCCTACGTTCCTTCTCTCGAGATTTCGGCTGTATATTTTTTCACCACGACACAAATAGACTCACGTAACTTGGCGTATCGTGTTACCTTCTTAATAGAATATTATAGCTTTCTAGCAGATCAGTTATAAATTATTAAAAATTATTTAGAAAAAAATAAAAATTATAAATTGTTATAAACAATAAAAATATGAAATGTAAAAGAGCGAAATGAGATGCTTTGTTCCCGCATAAGAGCAATTTAAGTGAAGGACAAATAATAGTAACCGTGTTTGGACCAAAAATATTTCCAGTAAATCAAGAACAGCGTTTACAGTCCTAAACGACTGAGGATCACAAATGTGAAAGTCGCTGAAGTGTTTTATGCCTTGGAAAGTTGTGCTGGCACCCATTCTTTCAGTAAGTTATGTCCGATGAGCCAGAGGTCTCTAATGCTGTATGTAAATCATATCGGGAGAGGACAAATACATGGGCTCAAA